>VRMD01000480.1:0-25956 GCA_009872375.1 Sminthurides bifidus
CTTCGGAACAACATGCTAAGAGGGGCAAAGATTTCAGTATCCAGCGCATGGTTTACTCCCAAACTAGTTTGAGCTTTCAAAATGCATGAGCGTTTTGAAGATTACTTCACCCATATACTGGTAAAAGGGGCAAAAACTCGAGCAATCATAAAGCACCATTGTGGATCGAGCATTGCAGTTACTAAAAATATGGCCAGCTTGAGGATTACATGTTTCTACTGCGATCATGATATACTCCAACGTTTTACGGTGCCTTGGCACATTCATGAACTTATTCTTTTGTCGTTGGGTCCAACATGCTAAGGGGGGCAAAGATTCGAGTATCCATCACATGTTTAACTTCGCGACTAGTATGAGCTTTGTAATGGGATGAATGTTTCGAAGATTACTTGACCTAAAGTCTATTAAAAGGGGCAAAATCTCGAGGCAATCATGAATGTAAAGCTAACATAACAGTTGCTTAAACTCTGGCCGGTTGCAGGATTACATGTTGATACTGGTTACATGACCTGCTCCAAGGAATTTTAACATAACGAAACAAGGAGCAAAACAGGTGCCCGTGCATTCTAACTTAACACACTTTGCATGCTCTAAAAGATAGTTCTAAACATTCTGGACATGATGGACCCTTACCTTTCAGGTCCAGCTGTATTGATCTTGCTGGTGTGAACTGGATTCTTACAAACCTGGCGTCATGTATTTGGATTTAGGTGTTGCGAATTAGATTAACATCGTCTCGCCATCTGTATTGGCTGTAATGAACCACCTCACCTGTAGAGCGAAAATTTCATGAAATCAGTAAGCCATAATTATGACAGGTGGCGCAACCATTGCGTCCTGAATACGTGTACCAAGCTAACCTAACCTAACATACGTAGACGTTTGAAGAGTAAAATTCATCATCAATTATGGAATGTGCTTTTCTTTGTACATATGCATGACTTTTTTAACCACATCTAGCATCACACATCATCACACATGATATCGAGGCTAATAGTAGTATAAAGATACTTCCAGCAGAAGAAGCAATTCCATGGGATGATATTTGCATGCAGTGCAGCTGCCCTGTCTATTGCATTCCGAGCTTAAAATGAACACACACATGACTTCATTGGGTCTGACAATCGGAAATCATTTTCATCAGAGAGTTGATGACAAAACGGAATGTACATTTCATGATCCTTGCTTCAAACTAACACCTAAGAACAGTATAATGTGCGTTATCACCGTGATGTCTTTACATGCCGAAGCAGACTGCTCCTTGTTGAGCATTTTTCTCACATGTATTGCAGCAGTGTTCTATAATCGTCTCACCTTAGCTTGATAGGTTCTTTCATGTCATCTGAGGTATGAATTGGTCATGAAAGACTTCCCTTATTGCTTGCAGTAATGAGGGTTGTACACGCCTGGATGAAACCAATGCTCGCGAATAACAATTATTTAAAAATATCATGTAGTTTCTTTTATTCATTGACTTTCGAATTGTTCCTTGAGAGATTACTGTTAGAGACGAAACATGTATAGCGTATAATAACCAGAGAAGACAATACTAGTGAGTAGATAACATTCCAACTCTGAATTAGCTGCTGTTAAATAAGCATGTAGAAGAAATCCATGACTCTCTCATCTCAAAACCAATAAGACTATGGGCTGATAATTGCCTCAACCATGTTTTCAATACATATTTAAAATTTCCTGGGACCTGTACGTGTAATATGCATACTTCGAGCACTTTTTTCAAATGCAGACGAGACAGTATATACTTGATTCATTCATGATTTTTTCAAAAGCATCAGCTGCTTCTTTCGGACGACGAACTGCAGGTCTTATATATTTTAAGAATCGCCTACTAGAAATTTTACTGTCCACCTCGTATCATGTTCTGTGGCAGCTGTAAAAAATTAAATCAGGGCATGAAAAGACTTAAACAGATTGGTTGCACTACGGTTCAAGTATTTTTGAAACAGGAACATTCAGTAGCATACTTACTGGTTCACACATTCATCATACAGTTCTTAGCCCATGTTTGGTTGTGACTTCAAATCCGTTGATTTCGGTTCCTTGTTCTTCAGTGGTGCAAGGGTTGAAGTATGCACCTCATGACCAAAATCTACAAATCCTCTTCCCACGTTTTATTCTCTGTAATTAAAATTAAAGTAAATTTCAATGATCCATTCAGAATCAATCGCCATGAACCTAAACATGAAAGTTTTCGCTAACGCACCTGCCCTTTCTTCAATAGTCACCAGAATACACATGCAGTCTCTTTCAGTCCCTCTACTTCAATTTCAATCACATGTTATTTACCACACATTGCATTGTCATCAAATACGAGGTAACCCTGAAAATAAAATGGACACTATAGACGCATTCTTTACATTTAATCAGTAACTCTATACGTAAATCATTTTAATAAACGAACCTTATCATACTCAGGGGAGTAGCAGGCGGATTATATGAATCAGCGCCTTCTTTTTTAGGACAGCGTTAAACCATGGCCTTAAATTGTTCTTCGCAATCGGAAAAGTTTAGCTGTCACCAGCCGCAGTAAGAGCATGTGATAGTTTGACCTGAAAACTTAATCTAGGTAATACAATTATTGCTGAGAAGCTTATAACGGAAGGAGTAAATAGAGGTCATGCATGTATGATTATACGTCCAGTACTTAAATCTCAAATCAAATTTCATATAAACGAATTTCATATAATCGAATTTCATATAAACATGTAGTTAAACAGTCACTCTCACTTGAAAAATCTGAATTCGCATGCCGATACATGAATGAGCATGGAGCAGAACATGTAGCACGAGTTGCCATTTTTCACCAACTAAAAAACTTTCATGATGAAGGTAACTGCAGTTAGCAGTACCGTAAAGACAGCATTTAATACGCTCGTTACTAACCGGCAGTGACACTGCTACGAGCTAAAAAAATGTATGGAATGCCGATAACGGAATGTCCAGGTAGCATGACAACACTTGCACAATTTTCCTCATTGACTGATGCCCGGATTCTGTCCAGGTAAACCAGCACTGCACCATACTGACGTCTTAGCTCCCCCAGGGGCGGAGCCATCAAGAGAAGGGGGAGGGAAGCCATGAGACTCACGGCCTGAGCACCTGAGACTCGCGGCTCGTGGAGAGGAGCAAAATAGGACCTATTTAAATATCGCTAGAACTGAGACTCTTGGTGAGACTCGCGGCTTGCCATAGAGACCCACCGTCCATGTGTATTCAAAAACTGCTCAAGTCAATTCAGTCAGTTGTGTTGTGCATAGTGTAGTGTAGTTGTGAATGTGTGGAAGTAGCTGCTGATTCCCTGATTTTAGGTGTGTTTGATCTAATAGCTTTTGCTTGAGGACGGTGTGCAGTGCAGTCCCACACACTGTTTATATTTCTCTCCCTTACAGCCACTGCATTGTATCCCCTCACCCCTGCCGCATCTTCCTCTCGGTTTCGTGTATGTTGTATTCTTCTCCATCAAATCATTAGAGTTCCTCATCTCATCGCTCCTTCACCCTTTATATTTACACTCAAGGGCTTTTGTCGTCAGTCTGAAAACCGAGACTGAAAACGTGAGAACGTGTGTATGCGCTGCAGTCCATTTACTCTTCAAGAAGGTAAAACTTGCGCCACCGCCAAAATTATAGCATTTACTCCGTACTACTACGCTCCGCAAACCGTATCGTTGCACTTGTTCTAAACAAGTCGTTTGTTCAACTCACAGGTGTCAAAACGAGTCCGCTCGCACTCCTTCACTCATCAAGTGATTTGCGATCAAACAAAAACAGTTACGTATCTGCATACGATCCCTCTCGCACGGATTATTCAACAATTTGGTAACAAAAATGCTTTTTGCGAATCACGTGAACGTGTGCAAGTGCTACTTTTATCTTTCTATGCACTAACAGCGAAGAAAAGGCAGAACACAGTTGTTGTTACGAAGAGCGTGTTCGTTCCCTCATTGTTTACAAGTTCATAAGTGTTTTGCTTCAAACTGTGTTACTGCAACAAAGTTTAAGAACATGTGGATTTGCCTCAGAGGTAAGCAAACTTTTTTCCCCATTCTGTAATCCGATTCCACAACTTTAAAATCCCATTACCGCCATGCTATTGCAACTTGCATTTCAACATGCATACAGTAATTAGACCATTAGATTGGACAGAATCAACAAAACCTGCCTACCAAGTGCATTAACTAGTCCCATTTGCTTCACGCCATTAGACTTTGCTGCAAAGTCTGTATACCTTAAGCGCTCCTCAACCTTCAAAAAGTTACGAGTTAGTCGGCACTCTCAGATTTCTTATAGCTCCGATCGTGTTACAGAGAAAGAAACGCGAAAATGTTCAGAAATGCATATGCAGCTGTGGGCTCATTTCTTATTTGCAGTAGCAGAGCACAGCTTGCGGTATTTTCCGATAATTGCATCATTACATAGTGAATCGCTCCATCGTGAATACCAAATCCTGTTGCATGTTGCATTACATGCCAAGCACGCCAACACGCATTGCTGCAACGCAAGGTGAACTTACTTGTTAGTCATCCGCCTTGTGGTACAAATTATGGCATCCGTGGCCCTAACACATAGTCTTTGCTCTGTTCAATCATGCGGTTCACTGCTACTCAGCTCACAAGACCTATACTGCTGCCAAATCAAATCTAAAAGTATTAAAGTTTCCCTAAAACCGATCATTTATCATTTTTGTCATACTTCTGCTTTACGTCTCCTGGCTGTCATCATCATCGTCAAAAGTGACATTGGCGACAACTTGCTCAACTTTCATACTCTTCAGTGCTATTATTGAGCCGAGCCTGACTGTTTATAAAACGTGGTAGCAAAAACTCCTTGCGAATTCACCTCGTATAACTTTCATCATCAAAGCTCATCACCGTGCCAAGATCAAGCTACGGAATTGTAAACGGTATGCACCATGACGGCAAATTTGGTTTTTTCATTATGCACGCTTATACGTGAAGCCTCAGAAGATTGATTGACACGAAAGCAAACATTTACCAACGTGCTTGCTTCAACATTTGATTTGTTGAGCAAGCAACTAGCAGACACTAAGGATTCTTCTCTTGAGTAGTACTAGCGCTGTTTTGTACCCTAGCTCTTCAATCCCTTTCTTGAGACCAGCTAACATGCACCAGTTTTGAGATATGCGCTTTAGGATCAATACTGACTTCCTTAAGGTACGTGAGCCAAGTCCAGAAAAAGTCATGCCAAAATAAACACCTTTGGTTATTAGCTCACTTTTGAAATCATATTACTGCGACTGCATTCAGAATTCATCTTTTTTCTGCAACTGTAATTATTGAATGCATCCGTGGTTAAATATAGCTCCTCATCAACCGTCTGAATGCACTTGCTTTTGTACTATGGGGCTAACTCTTACCTAATTTTTTTCTCAAAGGAACAAAGATTCTATGCTCGTACTACAGGCTATGATGTGTACGATTCGAAGAGTTAGCACGGGAACTCATTATTGAAAGTGATTATAGAAGCGAAGAAGCCGGTCATTTCCTATGGGCGCTGTAACCCTTTTACAATTTGGTGTCGCACTCATTAATTGCAGCACGCATAGTAGATTTTGCCTTTTCCTGAACAGAGGAAGAAGTTATGAGGAAGCTGACAGGCAAAGCTTGTTTGACAGCCCAGTTGGCTAGCGGAACACGAGCAGAAGGAACGGTTACATTACTTGTTCCGTAGGCTTCCTTTTGAAGAACAACAACAATGATTGTGTTTGAAAGCATTGAGGAAAATGTTAGCAGTCGCATGGCAGCTTGTAAGATGAATTGCAGGCATGGGGAAAATAGGCGATACGAGCCATCTGATGCAACATTAGATATTACAGATGCTCATCATTTCACTTCCCCAATTTCCTTCTTAACTTCTTGTTCCATTCTTGATAACAGGATGCAAAACTGTGCTATGCGACGAGTGCAATCAAGAGTTGCAGTGCCGAGCGCAGCATCAAACACAAAGATGAGCTTGAAATATGCATGTGTCACACTTTAAAAGCTTCAAGATCAACTCTGATGCATAATGAGTTGCTAAGTAGAGTACGAAATCGAAAGCCGTGATAATCCACATGAAGCAAGAGTGTAAAAAAGTCCGTAGCTGTCCACTAGTACAGTTGTCCTGATTCGAATCTAAAAAGGTCGAAGGAACGAAAGGTTATGGCTTATCTGTCTCGCAGTTTAATGTCCGTCACCGCCAAAGTGAACTCATCAGTTTTAAGTGTATACATGATGGCATAAAACGAAGCTTGGCCATGAAACACAGCAAGCCACGTGCGTCATGAATGTGACTACCGCTGTCATCAGCTCTTTAAAAGTGCTCTGCTAACCTTCCTTTCCTAGTTACGTTATGATAGAAATCCTAGTTGAAAATTAGGGCAAGATCTCTCACCACAACAAATCAATCGAACTGCAAGGGAGTGCTAAGAGGATACAGACACGGCATGTATGATCTCATAAACTGGGTTGAACAAGTGCAGCTTTCATGCACCAAATTTCTAGCAACGTAAGAATTTTCAATCTTCTGCAAATGCTCAATTTTCCAATCGAACTGTCATGTTTCCTCAGATTGTCAGCTGAGAGGAATTGAAGCAGACAGTAGATTAAATTCAAAGTGTTTCGTGCATGCAGCTTTCATGCACCAAATTTCTAGCAACGTAAGAATTTTCAATCTTCTGCAAATGCTCAATTTTCCAATCGAACTGTCATGTTTCCTCAGATTGTCAGCTGAGAGGAATTGAAGCATACAGTAGATTAAATTCAAAGTGTTTCGTGCTTTTGCAATTTGTTTTCTACTCACAGAACTGTGATTCTCTTGACATTCCGAGTTTTCATGTTCTTTGAGAGCGATTAGCGCAACAAAGCTTGACATCATCTTTTCCCTAGTTGAACATGATTAACCACAGGAAGAAGGCAGTGACGCACCTTGCGTTTATGCAGCTCACAACCGTCTATTCTTTGTGTCGCAATGAAAATGCTCTGATGAGTTGAGAAAACGTGCACGCTTGTAGAACTTGCCATATTATCACCTGAATTCGTGTTGTGCATCACTTATGATTGCAGAAGATCATATGAGCACGAAATTAGTCATAAGAGCTCTGGGGCTACATAGGTAAAATTCAGTGATTCTCTGATCATCTCAAGAGAAATTCAGAATCCTAATCACATCACTCTACATTAGTTCAGTCTGTTGTAGAAGGCAATCTTACAGTTTAAAGTACAGCCATACATTCAGCCCATCAGTTTGACAACTTTTCCTTGTCAGGACTAGTAGGCAATGCCCTAATTGACTGTTTTTCCATAGGAAATACAATCAGGTGCTTACGAATAGGCTGATTATAAGTCTGTCTGCACAAATCCAAAGGGAGAGTCCTCAGAGGGCGTGTTGCTATTTACTATTTTCGATTAGTGACCCTGGACAATGGGCAAGCTGGAAACTAAAATTACTCTTTTTGTCTGATGCACCGCATCCTTGTGGGCTGGTCTGATGAAGCCTTTGTTGACCAGCGTGCAATTATTCGATTCCCTTTTGCGATCATGCAATAAATACGTGGTAGGTAGTCAGTGAAGCAAATTGTCCCTCTCGCAGTGCTGATCCATTCCTCTTTTGTGACAATAGTTTCTCGCTGTAAAGAAAAATCTTTACCGGTGAGTCATCGAAGTAATTATTATTTAACGTATTCCAGAAAACCCTACTCCATCCTTTGCTACTTTGCCCTATCTATACCAGTTTTGGTGTCTGCAAGTTCCTATGAGTCATCTCATAGGTAATGGATAATGTCCTTTCTGAACTCGTGGGAAAAGACAAGGTGTCCAAGAAAGTAATGTGCATGTGTGTCTTTCCTTCAAGGGAACGAAGGTGGCGTGTTTAGAATAACAGCAATTCCATCTCGTATCCTTCTTTTTCTTTTCTCTTGCCCTTCGCTTGTGTCTAGACATCGCACCGCTGTATTATATCCGGTAGCCCCAAAAACTTTCCTTGCAGACCGATTCAGTTATTTGGAGCTTGACTAGTCCATAAACTGTGGTTTATTTCGTGGTAAGATTGGATTGCCACCATTTGTCAGGTCAGAACTGGATTTCAGGCTCGGAAATTAATAAAATGGCAGTTGGCAGTCTCTCAGGTCAGTAACGACAATAATGTGGCCCCTTTGAATAACAAGTGATTCTTGCCATGATTGATGGATTCACGCGCTAGAGTAGTGATAAAGTGCTTTTGGCGTATTGCAACCACCCTTTGAGTTGTACCCATTTCCACTAATGAGGGGTAATTATGATAAGCAACAGTTGGAAAAACGGTATATGGCTCCTGGTAGAAACTTGATTAGTGTCATTTGCGTGCAGACATTAACAAGTTTATCAAATTGCTATTGATTACAACAGACGAAGCCCTGTCACTCGCGATTCATTTGTGAAGCAAGTTCAGTTATCTAAATGGAAAGCTTCATTAAGTGGCCCAAAAACTTAATCTTCTGCTACAGACATTTCACTTGTGTTCATTTAAATTACGATCCTTATCTTACGTTTGACTTACCCTGTAGCATTACAACTAAGCCTAATGCGTACGATATGGCATTGGCTTTAAGTGAAGCTTGGTTCTTCAAACAATCACTGGAGTGGTGAAGCAGTATAACATCAGTATGGTCTCGTGTCGTGAAACAAAAATAAGGATTTGTTTGGGTAAGAGCGCGTGTCAATGGCTCCATTGAGTGTTTGCTTTCTTAAGTCTTGCGGGAAGGTGTCATTGTATTGTTCTTCTAATGCGTGCTAATGTAAAGGAGTCATTTAGACTTTCTGAGACTTCGAATGGATTATGTGTGTTTTGGTCAATGCAACGAAGGCTGGCCATCCCGTTTCCTAATCACTAGTTAAAAGCTAAACTCCAAAGCTCAAAGTGCAGCCAATCAAATGAGACATTGTGGCTAATTAGTTTGTCTTATCGGCGAAAATTTTAAAAAATGTTAACGTTTTCATCTACCTACACTTTTTAGAAGTTAGAACAGCGACCTATTACTGGTTATTCAGATTAATGAAATAATCTGATAGTTCCAATTTTTCGAACTACTTAAGGCTCCTCTTCTAATAGTCTTTTCACTGCCATCCTCGAGATGCTGCTTGCAGTTGGCATAGAAAAATCTCACCTTAAGTACAAAACCATGGCGATAAGCATGCAGTAGCAGTAACGCTTAAGCGACACTGGAGCACGTGAACGGCCAGTTTACCCTGGCCCTGAATTTGAGCAGAGTGCATCTAATCTAGCCCTACAGTTTGAATCTAATTCAAGGCCTGGGGCAACGCCTATTTGGACAAGGCTATGAAACAAAAGTGTTTGCTCAATCGACACTGCACTGACGGGAGAAAATTGAACAATTTAACAAATTGACATTCTTCCCATCGTTGCACTACTGTTTTTTGAACGTCATCTGGATGGCGAAGTGGCGGATGACATGACCGAGAGAATTAGAAGCATACATTTTAGGAAGATAGGACAGGACTTACTTTGTTTACCATTAACCACTCAAAATCATGTTTTCCAAATACTGGAACAGTTTTAGAGGATTGGACATGTGATGAAAAGGATTCCGTCCTTCGAATTAGTGATTATTGTCTCAATCAAAGAGCGGTGACCCTGACATTAACAAAGGCTGTGAAGTTCCATTCATTGACGTTACCCATTTAGGGCTTTTCGATTTGCTCTTACACAAATACTCTGTGTCTTGTTGTTTAGAATGATCATTTCTATAGTATAAATGAAAAGATTTTAACGTCGTCGTAGTGATTATTTCAGGCTTCCAAAACTAGTAATTTACTCCGTTTTCTTTAAGATTCGACGCATATTCAAAATCAATTGCGCAATAGTCCGTATTCACTTGAGAACTCTACAAATGGATTACATGGTGTAACAAGGGCCAACCATATGGCAAGTGAACAATCAAATTACTTCTTAACATCAGGTCTGTCCCAGCCTTGACTTTAACGACTCATAAAATTGAAATGCAGCTATCAAACTTAAATGCCAAATCAGTCTCGGATGCCACCCATGATATTTGCCATTGGCTACGAGATTCCATGAACAGTTGTTGACATCCGTTATTCTCCTCTTAGTAGACTAGTTGAAGCATTACCGAGACAGCCTCAGTTATCCCTAACCTGACATTCTTGAAACTAACATGGCTTGCTCGCTCTAATAAGAATTTGCAATTTCAATCTTGTGGCTACGAAACTTGAATCAATTGGAGAATAATATACATATACATACATGCTGTTGAATTTACTTTCCGTACATACATATGTTCTCATCAAGTGTTGTTGTCCAAACGAACCCATCCATACAGACAATTTGGTGCTAGCCGCACAATGAATTTGATTGATATAGACCCAGGCCAGGTCACACGAGGCAACGGCAGGGCAATAGTTTTTGTGTTGCTAGTTGAATATATGCAATTTCAATTTGCAGCTGGACAAAACGTTTCGAACGACTGGACGGCATCTGGCTTTGGTTTCACATGTCTGGATACTGGCTTAAATGCTATAAAGTCAGGGCAAAGTTCTGCAGTAGGCCATTAATTGTATGGTTTGCAAAATGAAAATTTTCCATAACTTTGGCAATATTACGACGTTGCGTTAATTTGATTTAAGGAGGCAATTGAGGGAATGGCTTTTAACCTTGATACCTCACGGCACGGATCACTGAAAGGAAGAATCATGTTCAATTAAATATTTCATTATACCAAATACGTCTTTGGAGTACGCCTCGGATTTCCTTACAGTTTTGGCTCCAATTTTCATCAAGTCACATCATAAAAATAAAAACCAAGTGCGATGCGCATTCAGACAGCTCACAAATATACCAATTGACAAAACGGCAAGTTAAGTGTGGGATGACGAAACATGAGCAAATGAGCGAGCGAATTTAGATTGTTCAATTATCTACTACGGTACAAGTGCGTCAGCAAGACTTTTTAATTCGTGTCTAGGAATGATTCTATCGTAATCGTAACCCCAAAGCCTACGCAAGAAAAGTAGTTAAACCTATTTCAGTTCTACTTCCGCTCCTAAAGAGGAAGCATCACAAAGAGCCGTAAACCACTTTCATGAAATTGCTCAACGGGAACTTGAATCATTCACCTCCAGCATTAAGCTACTATCACATGAGTGAGGGAAATCTACACAATCTTTAGTTACATGCTAGTGTATCATCTACACCAGATAATTCTCACGTAGAACGTGAGTAAAGCTAGCTCCAAGTAAAGTAGCACCTTTCATGTTGTCGTGAAATACTTAAAATTGTGTTTTTTTTATTCCAGGGATATCAAGCCCAGGAAGACATAGACGATGTTGAAAAGGACAGCGGTGGATTAGGATCAAGTGTTTGCAGAGAGAGAATTCAATTCTTAAAAATGCATTGCGCAAGCAGAGTTTTTCCATTACTACGCCCAATTCAGCTCAACCTATTAATATTAGTAGTGTGTGCTTCAAGATGTATTTGTGCACCAGCTTTGAATTCGGCTGAAATCAGATCGCTTATCGATCCAATAGAAGGGACAAATCAAGATGACTTACTAGAAGCAGTTGATCCAGTATACGTGAGGTCATTGTTCTTCTTCCCCAACAAATGCAAGCCGGGGACTCAGTTAACACCGGATGGAAAGTGCGTTGTTCCAGTTGTTAGAGAATCAACTGCTTCGAATTCTCAAACAGCTCTTCAGCTCGCCATTCAGTATGCGAAACGGTATCAGCCACAACCACAACCTCAGGGCATCCGGCGGCCCAAGCCTCATAGAAAGCCTCCAAAACCAGAATTAGGTAAAGTTACCACAGTCTCAGCACACGCCTTCACTAATTCTACCTGTTTATTGTTGTGCTTGCTGCCGCTGCCATTGTCTACAGCACCCTCATACAAATTAACCTGCTAATAACTTTTTTGGTCCTAATCTAACTTGACATTAGTTGCAGTAGTTGATAAATTAACAGTTGCCATTTAATCGCTTTATTTGAACATTAGCACGAATGGAGTATTTTGATTATTTACCGCCTGAGCTTCACTTCTTTTTCCGCTAGTCACTGCAAGGTAAATTATAAATGTGAACGTTAACTGATGAGTGACCATACTAAAAGTTACAGCAAGACAGCTTGTATTAACGGTGACTAATGGTGGATTAATACGCATTCACAGGCACGGAAACTGTTCCCACAGACCCTACCACGACAGCTACAACTCCTGCATTTTTTTCTGAAACAGATCCAACAACTTTATCTACAACATCTTTCAATTCTTCAGAAACCGAGATCACGACAAGAACAAGAAGTCAAGCAACCGACTTCACCGCTTTACATTGTTGAAGTTGCCGTGGCAACCCAGAGTACCCTTGGAGATCCTCCAGAAGACGTGCCTAGTAATTCAACTTCTCTTCCGGTTCAACAAGTTGGACCTTATGGCGGTAATGCACGTAGATATCGGGACCTTGCAATGTTCCAAGGGAAAAAGTCAAATTAATTAATGCTGTGAATAGCATACTATTTGTAGATGTACCTGATAGATTTTAAGTCAAAGTCATTTTGTTCTTTGCACGTACAATTTTGGCCAGGCTTTCAGCGCAAGCTGATCTGTTCCTGGGCTGATTAGCCACTATCTGTCTCTTAAATGACCTCCATCTTTGCGGTAGTAGTAGTAGTGTAGTAGTGGTATTCTGAATTCTTAAATAAACTTGCATTTAATGGTTGGATTCAGTTTTGACCCTAGGGTGGTTGGTTTTACATGTACAGTAACGCAATGCAGCCTACTTCAGCATTTCCCTTCCATGGCATGCATTTTGCTGTCTGGTTGGTAGTCAAGTTTAGTGAATTAAGCTTAAGACTCAAGAGCATGAGTTTTCTCAATTTTGATTTGGATACATCTTACAAAAGTTCGCTCAAACTACTTTCAAGCCAGAGTTACAGCGCAAGCTGCTGTACTGTGAACGAAAAAATTGAGTTTGTGAAATTTGCTCTTCTGTCACTCTTTGAAGAGACCAATCAATTAACAATTGTGATAGACTTTTAGAAATAATGTGTGGACCTTCTAAATAGGGTATACTAGATACCTATTTCAAGCTCCTTTTTGCTAAAATTATAGCCTTGTCAGCTTGTTAAAGTCGTGCAGATTTTATATTCTTTTAGTAGCTTATCGGATCTAAAGATCTGATGAGGCATGTTTTTATTGCTTGTTGTGTTGTTTTTAGCTCTTTTTCGGTTTATTTCAATATTTCTATAACTTATAGTAAAGAGTTGAAATAAATCGACCATATTCTAACTGTAGTAAAAAACAGGTATTGGAAAGCATGACACATTGACAGTTTGATAATTGCCTGTGTCCATTAGCCTAAATCTTTGTCATTTCCGAATTCATCTCCTTGCCACTTCCGTACTTTTACTTCCTTCATAGAATTCTTTAGGAATTTTAGTATTTTCTACCATAACTAATCCGGTGACGGTCAAAATGAATGAGAACTGTACAGAAAACCTTCAAGCGAAACTGGAAATTGTTACTACTTTGGTAAACTTCTGCATATAAAAAAATAATTTCTTAAAAGCTCTTGTTCCACTTTATGTCCTTTTTAGAGTCAACGCCAGGACCCCTTCTGGATACAGAAACTACCCTTCCTGCTGTCATCCGCCCCGACGAAGGCACTACAGAAATTTCTCCAACATGGCTACAAGGAACAGAAGTTTTGGTTCCAGAATTTATAGAGGAAAATCAAAATTATAGTACGGTGTCTCAAATCCTTCAAGTTGATCCGACCATTTCAGAAATTGGAACGACAATCATCACAGGTAGCGCAAATCAATTGATTCGATCAGTCCAATCAAGAATTTTATGCCGTCAATATGCAAATGTACATCACTATATTTTTAACACATGCAGTTTGTTCTTGTTGGCAGCTTAATTAATGAGTGAATGCATGTATTTCAGTTGAGATGTCTACTGAGGCTCCTCCAAAGTCATCACCAGCAGTAAACAGTACCACAAATGTAGTAAATTATGACATTTCAAGTACCATGCGTCAGCCCAGTGGTAAGCGAAATCCTTATGCTATTTCCGGTTACGTCACCAGGATTTCGTATAGTTTAATTATAACGTTTTTATTTTTCAAATGCTAGACACACCTGCAGTGGACTTGAATAACGCAACTGTAACTTTGCAAATACCAGTGGAAGTAGCAGAAGAGCAACTTAAACCTGAAAACTCATCCTTTGTGTTTACAATAGAAAAGGCATACGAGCAAACGTTGAGTACTACACAAAGTCCGGCAGGTAAACTTTAGTTTGACCATTGCTCATAACCTGGAAGAGTCTTTAAGTTAGATGTGATAATTTGGTCAATCTCAATGAAATGAGATAATTTTTTTCTCAACCATCTCAACAGAAACAGAAGCAGGCAATCCTACTGGCCAGTCTAATCAAGAACATGATGAAAATTTTTCTGGAGACGCACAGCATGACGGCAGTTCTCCGGATCCAAGCAAGTTGCCGGATAACCTTAGCACCAGAACAAATACCGATTACGGAACTCCCATTTTTGCAACAATCTACTAACTTTCCAGCCCCGGACCTTCGACCGCAAGCCAGCACACCAACCGGACTTGTGTCTTCGAATGAAACTGTACAAGAATCCAGTGAAGCTAAGAAAGCACACCCCGAAACAGGGGCATTGCATCAGTACGGGAACGTGACACCAGCCGCCGACCCTTTATCGCCTGTCACTTTTCCGATCTATAAAGCGACTATGCCTTCAATTCTCATCTCAACACCAGGAGATTTCGACAGTTCTCAGCCGGAGCCAACAACATCCAGCCCTAGCCCTTCTCTTGCTCCTACCTCCAGCAATAATATTGTTCATGTTTCGCAATTCTTAGAAAACGAACGTCCAACGAGAATTCGCTTCACTGACCAACTCGCAGTAGCGTCTACCCCCAGTTCCATATTTCCGACAGAGGACGCAGCATTGTCCAACGGATTTCGTCAGCGTCTTGTTCAGAGTTTTGAGCAGAATCCCATCAACCTGCCCATAATACCTCCTAAGGCAACACCTTACGATGAGAGATCAACAAGCATTATTTTTCCGCAAGACAGTGCAGAGGCAAACAAGCCCTTGCATCCATCCGAAGGAAGCCCAAACTTTCATTCGGAACGCAGCCAGGTTGTGCAGCAGCACCCTGCCAAAATATTCGATACCCGGAATCCGACGCACAGAAGTCCCCAAGGTCCATCAGCATCCCGACAAGAGGCCTTACCGT
Organism: Sminthurides bifidus; assembly: GCA_009872375.1. Taxonomy (NCBI): domain Eukaryota; kingdom Metazoa; phylum Arthropoda; class Collembola; order Symphypleona; family Sminthurididae; genus Sminthurides; species Sminthurides bifidus. Next base: position 15,298 of record VRMD01000480.1, read on the forward strand.
TTGAAAGTTTCGAACTTTCCAGTACTTCCAGAGAGCTAGATGCCTCTCATAATTCAAATCGAGCCAGCCCATTTTCGCTCCTGCCATACCTGTTCAACTATCCCCATTATGCGTTTCCTTACTTTTCGTCAAGCAGTGGTGATGGTGAGTCAAAAGAGCACAGGAGTCGAAGCAATTCTCCGCATTTAACGTGAACGAATGCAGCCCTATAGCTTAGCTGTATCGAAGTGTACAAAATAATCTGATCGAGGTTCAAACCTTTTATGCCATCACTGATATTCTTATTGATTTTATCATGATAAGGAAACTCACAACTGTATATGTACAATTGTAAATATAGTTTGTAGGCTCAAATAATATAAGTTCGGTTACAAAACACGACATATTACACGCGCAGTTCTATAGCTCACGTAGACGTACAGCTGCCCAGTAATTTATATGCCTATCAGAACAAATCACGGTACAAGAATTGTTCGCATTTTTGGCATCTTCAAGGTTGTTTACTAGAAAAAGAGTGCCAAGCAATCAGCGGTAAACTCACACTGATTGGGAACTGTTTTATCTATTTCTTACTTGTTGACGAAAAAGTCATCCGCTGCTAGACCGCAGACTAGCTTAACTTTTTAACTGTAAGACTTTTAGAAGGCGTTTTATTCTCTTACGGAAAGAGATGCATTTCTATTTTAGAAGCAGCTTGTACCACTTGTATAGTATGATCTGGCAGTAATCTTTTCGCAATGAATAACTGCCATGAATTCGGTTGATTACAAATAGCACGAAAGTTGCTTGATGGGTCTGTATCAGTAATAAAGTCATAATTTTGCATATGCATGTATTTTGTTTTTTTTTGCTCACTGTCATGTCGGTAAGTCAAACTACAAAACGACTCCTGAATAGACAATGAACGAATGAACTCATGTTACTTAATCATAAATGTCTCTTGCTATTGCTTCATTTAATATACCATAATATTGCTCTGGTAGAAAGTTGCCCATTTGTGGATTAATGAGTGCCAACTGCCCTTCAGTCGGGTGGTTCTTTCACAGTTACAGTTACAGTTACGTCTATACCAGAAGCTTCTAAGAATTTCGTAAACATCATTTGTTTCCGCGCAGAAGAGTTACAGGTGGGTGCATCTTCGATTATGCTTCTATTAAGGTAGGCACAGATTCTGATGGAACTCCGAAAACGTTTTCACAGTCGATTTTAATCGATACTACATATGTACGTCAGGGTTTTTATGGTGAATGAGCGCCAAAAGTGTGCCGGCATTTTGGGTATTACTAAACTTTACGTTTAAACCACGGGTTGCATGACCGTACAACGCACAATGGATTGAGTGAGCGGGGTGTTTTATCTTTCATCCGTGAGTGAGATCGTGTGCGAGAGCTAGGAAAAAGTGCACAGTCTGCGCTTCTGCTTCCTGCTTGCTCAATACGAACTGAAACTCTCCACATCTAGACTGCATAGTGTAGTAGTGAATACGTCAGTTTCTTCAGGTTTTCCTGTACATTACATACATTGCGTACGGAACATAGAAGCTGGCCGACCCGCAGTGCTACGAAAACTATTTCTCTAAACCATTTTATTAAAAGTTGCAACAACTTGTTTGTTTTAACAAGATCCACCGCTCTGAACGGTGACAATTGTTTGTTACAAAATTAAGAATCTAATGCAGGATTGAATTGTGAGGTTTGCCTTGAACTGTTGGAGTCGGTTTAACTGACGCAAAAAATTCCCGTAGGCGAAGTTAAAGGTAATTAAAGCGTATATTTTATTCCTTTGTATTATACATGTTTGTCAGCATAAGAAATGACAGGGTTTCGAGTGATAAATGTACAAAAATGTACCTCCTAATGTTGTTTAGTTCATTGCAGCCCGATTTAATCATGTAATTTGTGAAACTAGGTTCTCGAGGAGTACATTAAACGTCTTCTTCAAGAATTTTTATTGTCGGAAGAAAGAGCATGACTCACAAGCGGTTGTAGTTCGTGCTGGTCAAAACAGATTAGATAGCGCGATAAGCTCTGTTCTGTAGTAATACTCGTCCCTTCAATCCACATCAACACTGTGAGTGTGTCCTACGTCTGTATTCGTGCTTAAGTTGAACTTCTGAACGACAAAATACCTGCCTTTTTTCATCCAGTTTCGGCGAAGCCAAAGGTCTCCGAGGCTTCCGGTTCTAGTTCTAATGATGGCTGTTTCCGGTGGTGTATTATGGATGGGATCTGTAAGTATTGAAATTTAGGATTTCTTTTAACGTTGTTGAAAATTTCTGTAATTGTGTAAGTTCGTAAATTGTACTACTCTGCTTTCTCCGATTTTCTGAAATTACATTCATATGATTCAATTGCAGTTGGAGCGGTATATGGATGAAAATTTCATCCGGAATTCATTCATTCAGATGGGGGAAGTCATATCTGGAGTGAAAATGATGAAGAATAAATTTTCTGGCGAACCTGCCGGCTATTGTTTTGTGCAGTAAGTTGTTTTGAGCCAATTGTTTACTCAAGTGAGGCTGAGCATGTGGTTTAACCTCGCATTTTTAAATTCTGCTTCAATTCTGCTTTAAATTTTGCTTCAGATTTCCCGATGACTTCTCAGCCCTTACAGCGATGCACAAGTTGAACAATAAGATGATACCTAATTCGCATCCTCCGATCAAGTTTCGTTTGAATCATACTTCTTTGGGTGGCAAACAAGCTATGGATAAAGATTATTCTCTATTGGATTGGCGATCTGAGTCCTGATGTAGATGATTACACATTGTACAGAGGTTTTGCGTCCAGGTATCCATCCGTCAGATTAGCAAAAGGTAGAGTTACAAATAATTCCTTTCTTAAATTTTAAAGAGAAAGTGTGCTCGTGCTAATAATAGAGATTAGCTATAAAATGGAAGTAATCTACAGCGCGATTCATTGATTGAACAGTTATACTTGACGCCAATGGATTCAGCAAAGGCTATGGGTTTGTTCGCTTTGCCGATGAAGAGGAACAGAAAGATGCCCTTTTGCAAATGAATGGATTCAAGGTAATCAGATACTGGCTCTCTGTAATCATGATGTTACTATATTTATATATTTACTCATATTTTGACTTTCATTGTTTTTCTTTAATAATAGGGTATTGGAAGTAAGGCCTTGCGAGTAAGCATTGCGATCAACAGGGCTGGTGGTCAGAAGGGTAATACAATGTTGCAAGGGCAAGCGATGGCAGCGGTTCAAGCTATGTGGTGAGTTGCCCTTCTTAGTAGCTTTAGTTTTTTAAATATCATATTTATGATCCCAATTGTATGTTCTCAAAAATCGACACATATTCTTATATTTAATTTGTTCAGGAGTGGGCAAGGAGGGTCAAATCCGCAGCAACCGCCTCAAGGTCAGGAGTACTCTCAGTACTACGACCAGTATTGGCAAAACTACGCTGCTTGGCAAGGAGGATATGGAAACTACTACGATCCATCTTTTGGATACCAGCAACCTGGGCCTCCGCAGCAGGGTCAGATGGCTCCAGCAGGTTATCCAGGAGCAATGGGAGTGCCTATGGCACATGTTGTGCCTATGGCGCATGGTGGTGCTCACAGTCAGCCTCAAGATGACGAATATGAACTAGTTGGTAAGTACTTAAAAAACTTTTGCATTATGCCGTGTAAATATTTTTGCCTATCAACCACTTCGTTCATCTTCTGATGGTCTGGTTCCATGCTTGCTCTATCTTATTCTCGTTTCTAACTGTTATGTAAAGTCTGTAGAGCCTGAAATATTTCTTAAATTACAAGGTTTTTGAACTTCTGGTTTTATGAATACCTCATCGACAGAGCATTGTCTGCCTATTGATGTCGATCGTCTAAACCAAGAGTACATGACAAGAGCAAACGATTTTCTTGAAGCTATGGATGACTCGAGATGGTTGGCGCCTGGTACATTGGAGATTCCCATGTTGCCGATTACATAAGTCCTTAATTTCTAAATGTTGTGGTCATGATTTAAGATATGGTTGCGTTCACAAGTGTATGTCGAATGATTCTCTAAAGCCCTTTATGTTAAAATAATACGTATAGTCAAGTAGAGTATGTGGAGTTAATATGGCTGATTACCATTGTCAAGTAGTTCAGGTAGTCAGCTGAAATTGGTTACAATCAATATCTGAAATGTGTTTTGCCGTCATACATGGACGCATTTATCGATTCAAGTTTATCTTTGCACCGTAGCCTTCCAAAACATTGCATGCATGAGGCAACTTTGTATCTTTAAATGGCTATTTTTCGAATGAGCCATCATCCGAGTTTTGAAGTAAGACGTTCCTGAATCCGGCGTTTAGAGAGGCTAGTTTGTACAGCTGCTTCGGTTAATGTAGTTTAGCTAATTGCGCCACACATTCTTAATCGTCTTCGTACCTGCCTGACATTTTCCACAAGTGTCTGTTTATTGAAAACTACTACCATTTAGTCTACTTAAGATGTACTTTATACGGCTCAATAGTACACAATAAGTAAACTTTTAATGGGCCAATTCAAAAATTCGAAGACAAGCGTTTGTCCGCCCTCTTCAGTTGTGAAAGAGTGCTAGAAGCCTACATTTTGTGAGAATCATTTCGGTTTCAAGAACAAGGGGGACCATTTAGTAGCTAGATTTTTCTTATTCCCCTCTGCTGCCGTCAAAGTTAAGGCGCAATGTCAAAGTTAAAGAGATTAGCTCAAGCGAGACCAAAAAGTCTTCATTTTGCATTAAGGTAACGTGTATGATGGTAAATATTCACACCTATCTGATTTGCTAGTTTATATTATGTTTTGTTTTGATAGTTTTAGGGAAGTGGACATTGCTAGCGTCTAGGAGATCTAGGTTGAATGGTTGAGGGCGTGAAGCATGATGTGTTACATACAAGTACCACCGCTTTTCAACGCCTCAAAATTTTAAGTTATGGCGATATCTTTGTAGCCTTAAGCGATACGTACGAATTAGGGCAAAATGAACGAAGGTAAACGTGAAAGCAGCCTGTCAAACGTTTTTCTCAAACACAAGAGCAACTGTCATAGCAAATGTTCATAGGTGTTTTACGACAACAGCAATTTTGCGACTGCTCTCCAGCTTTATTCTGCTCAACTTATTAACTTCTAACTTCATTTAAATTAAAGGGAAGGAGAAACTATTGTAACGTGCTTTTTTACGGATGCAGTAATGATTAGTTAGGCGCTAACTCTTATACGGCGATACTGAGTTAATCTGATATATACTCGTAATAAAAGCCTATTTGCTTAGCCTATGATTTACGTGACATGAAAAAATTTTCATATTGTAAAGCATGGCTTATTACTACATTAATTCATGTACCTATACTGAAGGCGTCTGTATTATGCGCAACGGAGTAAAAATAAGCATTATGAGCGTAGTAGTCACCCTTGTGTGTTTTTGCCACTAACAATTGCAAGTGCCAATTGCCAAACGTTTCTTGAAGCTGGAATGCATGGCTGCCCGCAAGGATATTGGCTGAATCATTTTTAGAAAGGCGCGTTGCAATATACATTGGAATTTCTATTTGTTTTATGAAACCATAATTACCTACGGTTCCGATTTTTTGAGTTGGAGATGTTCCAAAATGGAATGCTCGAATGCTGGGCTGACTCTGCAGGATATTACTACTTTAACGGGAGCATCAAAAAGGGAGGCCAAAGTTCTGCCGTAGCTTATGCCAATGTTCATTGTATGAAACATGCCAACTGTCCCACAGTGGCTTGGTTGCCATATAAATGGACTCTCTTGTGATTTTTATTCACAAAAGTGCCCTCCTTTTGAAATTCTTGCTATAAGCTACCTACCCTTGCAAGCCCCCAAACGCTCCTTACCATCACGAATAAAGTTTACCAGCAACATTTCCCTGGCTGATTTTGGCGTACGACGACCGACATTTCATGATTAAATCGAAGGCACCCATCGTCTACGTTGTGAATTCATACCAAATGGACGATGAATTACACAAAATTCTGAAAAGTTCGTTCAGCATTGACAACATGGGTGTGAAGTCTCGTTGTCTGACAGGTTAGGTTAGGTTTGCTCGTGAATCTACTGAACCCTATAGAAGCTTCGTTGTTACCAGATTAAAGAAAATTTGTAGGAATGAGTATAGAAAACAAGAAATATGCTCCAACCTACTAAGCAAAGTATAAGAAGGCGTCTCTGAAGTCTACTCCAGCAGGCATTGTTGCATCAGTAGAGGTAACATCTACGTAAAAAGAATTCAAATATATTACTTAGCAACTTTTAAGCTAATCATTGTGGAATTTACAGTCAACGATTCGGATTGGGTTTGCTTGCGAAACGCTCTCACTTGACTTTGATGAGGGGATCAGCCAGCCATAAGAGGTGTCAAAGCACTCATATGAGGATCAAAGCCGTCTTCTGCGCTTGGTGGCAGAATAACAGCAGTGAAGTTTGTGGGACTAATTACGCAGTCTACAATAGGCAACTGGAGATACTGACTGAGTTGGTTAATAGGAATTGCAGGAGCCTTTCTTTAAGAAGCAAGACCAGTTTCCAGAAGCGTAAGTTCCTTACCAAGTTTTTCAGCGGGCACAATCTTTGTGGGAAACACATTCCTTTGACAATGGGTCTTGGCTTGATGGAATAGTGTAGCTTTGATGTGCTCCTGAATGAGTTGGTTCCAGGTTAAGGCTTCCTTGTTTGCTATTACGTTCCTGAACATAGTTGATGCCACTTAGCGCATTTCGCAGTCGACGGCATGGGTAACCGATACGGCCATGGAAGCTTAAACTATTTGTTAACAAAGTACAGGAGTGACCTTATAATCATCACGAACTATCTTTGCCGACGTCACAAAACGTAAATGCGAATTTGCCACATATGCAGCTCCAAGCATTGGGTCTACTACAGAGGCCACGTTGCGTAAGTCGTGCTCACAATGTTTGCTAGATAATTCTTTTCTTTGCTTATTAGTATAATTTGATCCTGGTCCTCTTCTAAGCTACTCTCGCTTTTCGCATCAATTTTTCAATGAAGTGATTAATGTTTCAGGACTGAAAAAATTGAGGTTTATGATTCCTTCGGCATTCGCTCAAGAGATGGCGTATGTCACGAGGCTATGGTCCTTACTTACAGACGCTTTGTACAAGCACTTTTTCCATTTTATTATATCAGGAAAAAGACTCCTCATGTGATGTCTGCCGAACCCGCTCAAAACCTTTCTGTGCGGCTTCCCGTCTTGATAGGTTGGCAGCGGCATACATTGCACTACCTGCTATACCGATGGTAAAAAGCTGGGAGTGTTTGACTATTCTTCAACTGAAAAGATGACCATTTGGCTTCTGCAACCCACCAGCGACTTGTTTCAGATGACCGTACCGTTGTTGTTTATAAAGCTGGTATGGCCGTAGGGCTTAATGCGTGGAAATTGTGTAAAGTCGCTACGTGTTCCGTTCTTTTGAAACTGATGTCCAGGTTGATGTAGCCATTAAAGTGAAGCCAGGAGACATCAACCACTCGCAACAATTTCTGCGTCCCTTATCCGCGATACCTTCATTGGTGAGCTTCAAAGCGTGCTGCCTGGAACAAATAAAACTTGTCCCATCGCGCTTCTGGCAGACAAGATTTTATTTCGATGGTGGCGAGTCTGCTAGTTAGTTGAACAACTAGTCCTTCCAATTAAAGAGGCTCTCTAATGGGGCTCAGTTTATATTGACAGTTGGACTGGATCAGACCGTTCCAGGTTCCCATCTGCCCTGAGCACCTAGTTTCTACATCTATGCCCCACTGTCATCTCATCCAGAATAATGATGGTATCACCCGGGGCTGCATGGCGCATACTGCTAGGATTTTTGTCAAAGCTGGGAATCAACCCATACACACTCAGGTTGATTCGATCCCTCCGCGTCACCGCTCATCACGGCGACGTCGGGTGCTGTAACCTACTGAGCTAGAGCGCCTTGCCTTGCACAAGGCAATAGTAGTCTAGTGGTTAGAGCTCTCTACTAGCGCAAGCTGGTAGTGTGTTCTATCCCAGGTACATAGAGAATGGTCGTGGAGAAATCCAGCCTTGTTTCGAATTCTGGCTAACTCTGTACGGCTCAGTGAGCTCCTACAGGGACGATCGCTTCCTTTTTAAACACTTTGTTTTATTCAATAACTTTTGAAATACACTACGTGAGTGCAAATCTCGGCAATTTTCTATATGAGCCATTTTTCTGGGCTATCAAACGACATCTTTTTTTCCACGCTGCGAAGGTCCGTTTGACCGTGGCAAGGTCAACACTGTTCCACTACGACTGCAAAAATTTTCCAAAGGCCATCCTCATTTTTGGGTAGACAATGTCCAGCCCGTTGTTTTAGGTACCCAAAGCCGAAAAAGTCCATAGGGCTTGCATCTGGACTCTTCACTGGTATATCCTTGTTGGCTATGATGCGTATCCCCGTTCTCCGTTGCAGTTCAGGGGCGTACTCCTGGGTCAATTTGGCTGCATGGGATGAAGCTGCATCGTGATGAACATACACTTTGTCCAGCTCTCCAGGATACAATTTCGGCACTTCCTTTTCCAGTAACGGCTTCAATACATGTGAAATATACCACTTGGCACTTAATTTTACATTTTTTGGCACTTTTATGAGTGGAAGGGTGCCTCTACCACATAATGCGCCAACTATCATGGTAGACTTACAAAATGCTTCCCCTTCAACCACCCAGTTTTGCGGAACCTCCTCACCCATCGTCCGGTAGCATATTTTTGTTTCTCATGAAGCCCAAACAATGCTTCATCCAAGGTGACGACATATTCCCACTTCTTTCCAGCCAACGACCCCTCGTATAGGTTGCGGCAGTTGACCTCCGGGATGGCTTTGTGGCGAGGCAAAAGCTTGTTGAGACGGTATTTCTTCCTCTTCACGTGACCTCTTTTCTTGATCAAGGTGTTCAGGTAAGATTGGGAGATGCCTAGTTTATTTGCCATGGCTCTTTGGCTCGGTGGGTTCCTTTTGGCGGCCATCTGGTCCAGTTTAGTCAATTGCCGCTGAGTCACACTCCGCCGGGGTTGCTTGATTTTCGTCACCGACAACCCGTTAGCCCTCAATTTCCTAGCTTTACCATACAATTGATGACGTTAGATACCGTGCCTACCCTAACAATGTGCCCGAGGTCACTGGCCTTCTTAACTATGGTCCTAAGTGACCATTCTACATTGGAAAACCCCAAAATGAGGGCTTCCACTTCAGGTAGCAGTATTAGAGGCATTTTTAGAGCTAGGAATGTGAAAAACATGGACATTATTGACAACATGTTGTTGACGTGTGCCAAGTGACGAGTCCGTATCTATGGAAACGGCTGAGCTGCAGTCGAAACAAAAGTGTTTAAAAAGGAAGCGATCGCTCAAAAAATAGGATTAATGCGGTGCAGTTTAATGGCTAGGTGTCCTGTACTCGTATGGGTGGAACCCCAGTAGAACTAACACTCTATTATGGAAGGACCATTGGCTTATAACCCATGGCAGGCTGAATACCACTGTCTGTCATTGAAATCCAGTAGATGTTACTGAATGACTTGACATTAAAGAAGCATTTTTTTCGAAGGTCTGCGTTCCAATTTTGCTGTTCTCCTCAAAGTAGTTACCCCCCCATGACGAATGCGCGGATGAAAATATAAATTGCTATAAATCTAGATTCCCTTGTCGCGCCAAAATATCTCAATAAAAATTTTATCCTAAAGCTATAGATGATTTATACTTTCTTTCACGGATGAGCTGAAGCCGTCGGCCGGGCAAAAATTTCAAATTTTTTGTGGGAGGGGCTTACAAAAATCCGAAGGCTTAGCCGTGCTTCAAGCCAAAAATTTCCCAGTTGGCTGATAAAAACTTTTCAAGTTGGCCGATAAATACAAAATGCTAGGGATAGGAGCTCTCAGTGGGGACATTGAATGTAAATCCTAACGCAAATATTATCCTACAGCATACCTAAATAATAGCAGTCATTTTAAATGATTCGGTTGAGTTTCGACTCAAACAGGGTAAATACTTAGTAAGAACACGAGATTTTGATTTGGAATTCCATACCACCCTCCAAGTGAAGTTTCTCATCGTTTTCGACCCCCCTCAACTATTGCCCTATTTTCAACTATAATATCGCGCGGGACATCGTAAACGATGCAAATTGCGCCGATAGCTGACGATGTAAAGCGAAACCGTGGCAGGGGTTAAATGTATCGTGTTTGACCTGTACCAGTAGAAATCATCCCAATAGGCGCTCATAGTACGCATCTATCGCCTGCCCTATTACGGTATTGTCTTCCGTGTTATCGTCCGCCTATGGGGTTCATAGGTTTCTCACTTGCAGAGCATGTACTTTATACAAATTCATGTGCGTGCAGATGCGCCATTTCGGCCTCATGTTTAAATTGGTTCCAAAAAAAATAAGTATTTAACTAGTTGGAAACGTTACCTCGGAAATACTATTATACTATAATACTATTATGGGAGGAAAGATGACCAAAAGAAATTGAAAATTTCGGACTAAAGTCATTATATTAAATTTAGGTACACTGCTAATTAGTTCATGCTCAGGATATAGCAGTAAACTAATGTCAATTAGTTATGGATATGTTTTTATCGTCGTAAATGAGCTGATTTTCTGTGCCATTTCATGCTAATCTGTCCCTACTATGGTT
>VRMD01000481.1:0-25952 GCA_009872375.1 Sminthurides bifidus
AAACTGCGGTGACAAAATCTCGAAACAGTAGACTATTTGGCACTCAACTCGTACATGAACGACTCTGTATATTTTGTAAACCATCTCCCTATCATTTGTGCTTCTCGGAGTACAGTTTGCTCTGCTAAAGGAGTTTGTGTAATATGATTTTTATATTGCTTAGAAGCCTGTAAATTACAGCTAATGTTTGCTTTAAAAGGGAAAAGAGTCAGTTTTCAGCCGAGTTCATGTGCTCCCATCTACAGCATGATGTGGATAAATGTTGACATTCCGTTAAAGGTGCCTCCTGCCTTTGACAGTTATAAATATGGTTATAGCCCCTTGTTGCCTTGCTCGCAACCTCCTTTGTCTTGTTCACTTACGAGAATGTGATGGCGGCAAAAATTGCCGATTTGTGAGCTTTATATGTAGTATACATGAGGCACGGTAGATTCAACGCTCGCTCGAGATGTGATGAAAGCGATGAAATTTGTGTACCAACCCCGGCCATGAAGTAAGGCCTGTCTTCATCTTTACGGGTGAAAGCGACTGGGAGTAGATGGTGAAAGTAAGTGAAAGAGTTGGATGCGCACTTACCTGTGAGTTTTGATGCAAAAACGGGAGATAAAAAGCATATCGAACTCCGCGTTGTTCATTTATGCGCTTCCTGGAGGATATCCTGGTTTTTATGAATGGAGGGAGGCAAATAACGTCTGTTACATGCACCTAAATTATTTTTGATGGTAACTTGCCGCTTAACCTGGGACCGAGGCCACATTTTCCGATTGCAATTTGAGTTGCTGCCAATAGTTTAAGTGGATTGCACCCGCTCTTTTTATTCCCCTTCGTTATTCATTGCCCTTTAGGACCTAAAGCTATTATTGGCTTACGTGATCCTTTCTAGTAACAGTTTGGAAGTAAGTTAAACCCGTAGTGGATTTGAAAAATTCTTGAGAAAAGTGCAATGTGTTTCAATTTAGCTTCTTTTCTTGTTCACCCCGTGTGTGAACTTTATTGAAGGGGAATTTAGGTGCTGGCCGTAAAAGTTTTTCGGGATAAAACTTTTAAAACTTTTTCTCAACTGTGCGCCAAACCTTGATACTAAGCTCGGAACCTTGAGTTCCCTTAAGGTTTCGGAATTCGCTAACGTGAGTGAAACAAGCATGTGTAAACTGAAACTCAACAAGTTCAACAAGTAAGGAGTCAAGTGAAGCTCTCAAAAGAACTGACCTCTCATAGTAAAGTATGTGACCAAGGTTTTTTTTGAACAGTTTAAAGTCAAAGACCAGTGGTCGAAAGTGAGATGGCCTTGCCAATGCTATCTCTGTGGAACATTTTAGGGATTCCAAGAACGAAAGTCCATGTTTGGAGAAAGTAAAAGAAGAATGTAGACAGCGGAGAGGTTCTCGGTCTCTGCTAACGGAAACCAAAAGTACGTACGTGAGCACACATTAGCGAACGTACAATTGAAATACATGTTTGTGAAAGCAATGAATCTCTGCCCTCCATTTTCTTTGATTATGTGGTGAAATGAGGAACTGGATGAGGGTTTGAGATTTACACAAAGAGGAAGGAGAAATCGACTTTCTCTCTTACTTTTAGTCCCAGTCGATTTTGAAATCCGAAACTGGAGTTGAGGAGGGGGGGGGGAGGATTGGTGCAGATTCCATCACCAGTGCTCAATGCATCTTCAGCAAAATAAGGGTCTGGGAGTAGTTACACCAAACACAAGGTGGAGTTGATGGAAGGCACAAAGAGTGTAGCTGATGGACATGGAGAAAATACACAATGCACCTTGATCGTCTATGCATTGAAGATTTCCGTAAAGTGCATCCTAAGCCCCTTTCAAGGACGCTGCAGCTGTACAAAATGGTTATTGGTACAAGAAGTGTTAGACCGATCGGAAAATGGTGCAAGAGCATGGTGAGAATTGGAAAGAGGAGATTTAAGGATGAATAAAAGGGCCTACTTGAAATGAAAGCGATGTGACTGACAAGAAGATAGTTCGTGATGTGAACAAAATAAGGGTACAAGGTTGAAATTCTTCTCTTCATCCTTACCTTTTCAGGATTGCACTTGCATCACACCAGGACTGAAAGAGAAGTAGATGAACACAATGCTTTGTCAGAGAACCTTCAAGGCAGTTTTTTTCGAACGCAGGAATAAAATATTGACCGCCATAAGAGAGGGTCAGCCAAGGCATGAAAGAGTACAGAGTAACGACAGTCGGAGCTTAAATGGGCGCAAAATAAAAAACATCTGTGCTGTTATGAAATCTAAGACCAGTAAACTGAATCGGAGGTCAAAAAGGATTTTTTTGTTTTTTTTTCAGGTGATCCCCAGCCACGGGTAATATGGTACCGGAACGGAAAGCTGATCGATAGCAGCGACTTTTTTGACGAGGTTGACGGTGTCATGAAGAACGAGCTACGAATCAGTATATTGGCAAGAAGCGACTTGCATGCTGATCTCAGTTGCGAAACTTTCAACAACAACGTCAGCACCCCTTTCGTAACAACCGTCCACGTAGACATGAACTGTAAGTTGGATTTTTTCACACCTCTCTCTGCATCTCGTGACTCAGGTTCCACTTAGGCGTAGAGAAAGTTTGCACGAAGACTGACGTGTGCTTTTAGTCACGGGAAAGTATGCACTGTCATTCGCCATGGTCGGAGCTTCTTCCCGTTCCATTAACGCTTACTTGTTGGCAATTTTTCTAATGTATTTCCCTGTCATGCAAGAACAGATGAGAAATCCTTCAAAAGAGAAATCAACTCGTAATTAATGTACTTGTCGAGAAAACTTAGTTGGATGAAAGTTTCCCTGTCATTGTCATTGGTGTTGGAAAGCATAAGAGTGTGGGAAATTTAATTAGCCTTATCTGATTAGGCAAGGTGTTTTCAGCAAGTTTAGTATTCTCTTCCCTTACTTTGCTCTTCTTACTTTTTGTTTACCAGTCCAGCTATGCAACTGAGAGTAATCTTCCCTTTTACTGTGCCTTAAAAAAGTTCGCAGTTGCTGGCTCAGTACTTTCGCTAGCTCACAGAAGTCAACCGGCACTGCAGCCCAGGGGTTGACATAGTGACACAGTCATCGTCTCCGCGCTCTAACGCGAAGTTGGCTACGTCATTGTGGACAGGCGTTTTACGCCGCTCTTCCAAAGTGAAGTTTTTAGTCGCTTCAGAAAGTCCCTTAGGATATATCGGTCAGATGGCTGGAAGCAGGAGTCAGTTCAATAAATGATTAAATTATTAGTTCGTCAATCAGTTCAGAACGGAGGGCTTCCCTTAGAGAGTGAAGGCCTTTTCCTTCCCTTAGGCCTTAGTTATCGTTTGTCGTGTTTTTTCAACCAACCATTACAAAATACTAGGAAAGCAGTACTCATTAATGTAGACCTGGTTGTCATGATTTTTCTGATGAAAAGGCTTGAAAAAATGTGCTGGTCTTACACACGCAGTTAATTTCCGGAAAAAGAGTCGACCTAAAATCCCTTGTTGAGTTTTGCATGAGGTTGGCACTACAGCCATTTCAGCATCCTGTTTCAAGCTCTTGACTAGACTCCTAATGGAATATTGAAGAGAAGTGATGACTCAGTCTGCCAAGGTCTTTGAGCGCTGAGCTGCAGCGACCGTGGAGGTGTGCCAAGATCTTGGAGGATGAAAAAGAATTGTAAACCGGATGCAACCGTTGGAACTGATAGGGAGATGATTCCAGGCTCAGGCTTTGGTCCAAGGAGGTTGAGTTCCAGTCCAGTATGCTTGGAGATCCAGGAGTTGGGCGTGAGCCGACTCAGCAGATATGCACGTGTAAGATGGACGAGGAAGGAGCTCCACGAAAGCAAAATTACCCACAGAAGGATTAACAGGCCTGTAAAGTATAATGAAGTCGGGCAGATTACTGGAGAGAATGCAAGATGAGAGAAACCGGAGCGGAAGCTCGAGCTGACCGTATCTACTAAATGTTCTTCTACGGAGATGTAATAGACAAAGACGCTCCTAACCCCGACTATGAGGTCATCTTTTAGTTTTAGACAGAATTTTTCCACAGTTTGTAGGCCTGCACTGACTACCAGCCAACCTTCAAACTAGTAACAGAAAAGTTTTACCGAAACACAAAACAGGGTTATCGACATCCAGGCCTGGATATCTTTTGGCTAATGGCGATTGGAGACAATACAATCAGGAGGGCCCAGCCTTATACGAAACTTTGTTCCAATCACGCTTTCGAATCATTCATGTCGACTAGGAATCTCATAAGCTCTTGAATATTGCCATTGGGTAATGCAAATATCACGTGGATTTAGAGAGCCTACCCGGAATTATTTTCAACAAAGGGATTGCAAAATGAAATGGATGCATATGTTGATTTCTAATTTGAATGCGTATTTTTCCAGTTGCTCCTCTGGAGGTTCACTTGCACAACAAAAGTCCTCATCTGTCAGCGGGAAAAACGTACGACCTCTTTTGCAAAGCCGTGGGGTCAACGTCCCCAGGCTGTAATAACGTGGTATTTGGACGGCAAGAGACTGGAGGCCGGCAACGAGTTTGTAAGTGGCCTTTTCACCCATTCTTTATCCAGATGTACGTACGCGCAATAAACTGACGTGAAAGTAGCAAGTCCCCTCCATACATACTCAAGTCAGTTGATTGACTCGAACTCATGTGGGAACCGAAAGTACGGAAACTAATGGAAAATGGCAACAAAACTTTTCCTCTCCCTTTGTTTTTCCCAGCTCCACAACGGGTGCAAAATGCACAATATTACATAAAAGCAAGTTTCTTTTCAAAACGTGCCGAAAACGTTCCCAAAGCCCTGAGCCAAGTTGCAAAAAGACCTTGAATGAGAGGTGACGTCGTAGCGCCATTCCGGGAACGTTTCAGTTTAAAAGTTGGAACGGAACCTGTGCTCTGGAGGAGGTGACCGTGAGATTATTGAGCACCGGGTATAGAATTGCCATTTAGCATTGATCTGATAATGACTTAAGTGCTGTCTAACATTAGAGGGGACGGAAGGACGGAGGATGAAAATATGAGAGAAAGTGAGAGAAAATCCAGCACCAACGTCAGCCCTGTAATTACAGAGACATGAAGTACGTGAGGGAGAGGTTGGAGTGAATAAACTTATAGTTGGAAAAGTTTTGTGGAAATCTTTGATTTAGCGGATGTCAGAGAGAATGATGAATGTTAGCTCTCTCATTACGTTGAGTCAGTTGTGCCAGTTCCCGCTCTTTGATCCACAGACAGGGGCTCAAGTCAAGTGATAATTTGAGAAGAAGAGCAAAGAATTTTGCAACGTAATTAAACTGCGGAGAAATTAAAGGGCGCGAATATCACACTGTTTACCAACCTTTTGCTTTGAATAAGCACTTTTTCCTCCGTCATGCATAAATACACACATACTCAAAGGCTTTACGAGGCTTTTGCTCTGTGAACTTGGCCCATAAATAATATTAATTAGTCTTCTGTAATAAGAGTCGAGGCTTTTGGATGGTTCCAGTCCGGCCTGTATTTTGCGGCGCTGGAGCTGAACGTAATTTAGTAGGTTGGTATAGTGACGTTGTTGCACTTCCCGCCTCTAAACCATGGTGAAAGTAGTGAGAGCAGGGGGAGAAAGTTTCACATGTTAAATGAATAGGGCAGAGGGACCTAAGGCCAAGATAATTCAGGTCGTGTTACAAGACACAAGGCACAAGGTACTTTAAGGACCTCCCTAAGGGACAGATTGTAATGAAGTCCGGAACACGAAACAACTGCCCTGGCAAGACGGATAAAGGGATAAGAGAGTGTGACAAAGCCGACGAGGGAAAGTTTGATTATGTTTCTTTAAAGTGGATGGATTAGATATTTGGTATAATAAAAGCTTTTTCTAGTTTTCCAAAGAGTTGAGCTGAGAATTTTCCAACTTTCCTCACTGAAACAATTGGAAGGTTAATTTGCTTTCGGTAGCGTGAAAAGGTGAAAGACTTAACGTGTGAGTAAATCAAGGCCGGTGCGTAAGTTTTCTAAGGGAGTGGTAATAATTTTTATGCTGAGAAACTTTCTCCAAACTTTCACCCAAGTTAACTTACCGACTGTACCCGTCCACATGGAATGGAAACCCTCATTTCCTAACGGCTTCGGGACAGTAGCGAACAAACTTGGAAGTTATACGGGTCGCTTGAGCATTCCTGAAATAATACACGGGTGCAAAAATAGGCCAGGCACGAAGAAAAAGAATTCCAAATTGATTTCAAAATTTCTTGGCTCCCATGACACAAGCTAAATCAGGGGGCAGTCATCGAGCGGAAAGGGGGAGAAAGCAAGTTTCTATATGCTCCGTATTACACTGACTTTCACTCCGTGCATGTATCCAAGCAATGTCCGTGTAAACGCGCATGTAGCTGAAAGAAAGTAGGTCGATACGACCAAACCGGATGTTGTGTTCCTTTTTTTTGAATTCCAGTGAAAAATTGTTGTCCTTTCGATTTTGTACTATTCGGAAATCAACCATGATATGTGGTCCTCAGTTGTGAAACAGCATAGGCCAAGTTTTCTTGTTTCATGGGTTAGCAACCTAAGTAACAGATGACCTAGAAAGTGAACTGGGATAGCGGTCCAGAAAATATTGAGACTTGGGAATTGGGAATTATTTACCCACCAGGGTCGAAATTAATTCCGAAATTACATGGACCTGAATTGTTACAGCTCATGTTCCTGGTGTTACGGAGTATTATACCAGGAAAGCATTGGATTGGATGAAAAATTCCGACTTTTTTTTATTTCTATATCAAGAAATCCTACTCGTGGATAGTCCATGTGTGAAAGACCCGTGGGTTTACGTACACCCGACAGGGTACGCATCAGTCATAGGCATACGTGAAACATACTTGAGGTATACGCAACAACAAGGGCATGCCACGACTGCCATTAGATGCCAAAGAAAGTACAAGACCAAGTGCTGGAATTCCATGTAGAGGAGTCAAACGGAGTCGGACGACAGATTGGATGAGGTTGTAAGCAATCCAGAATGATGTGGAAGTGAAAGCAGTGTTGGATTTGCGGCGGAGAATGGATAAAAATTGGATGGAATTCCGAACAAGAATATGATTTATTGGGATTTCTTAAATGATTTCCTGATGTTTTTGCGCCAGAGCTTAAGAGAAATCTCTTGAAGAGAGATTGTTCGGAGAGAGAGAGAGAGAGAGCCCGAGACGAGACGGAATGACTAGCGGTAGAGGAAAAAAATGCAACAAGAAAAGAGATTAAAATGTATATAGATACCCTTGCGAGCACCAGAACCGCCAAATTGATACACTGAGTGAGGATGAATTGAAGCAGTGGCTCGGGCCAAAAATAGTACTTTCACCAGGAACAAAAAATCTTGTTTGTGTGTACTATATCGTTGCAGCATCTCCTCAAACCACTGTAGTAATATCCCATGATGATGTTCAAAGGAAAGGAGTTTTGCAGAACCTGTAGTGTGTTCGACTACTTTGCTTTTGCCCTCGGTCCAAGAACACGATGCTAATATTTCAGGGAGAAAGCTCTCCTTTCAGAACGTTGAAGGACGGGAAGTGGAAAAAAGAGGGAGAGGAATCTCCAAACAAGCCTCTGGATAAAGGAGAAAACTAAGGAATGCTTGTCTTTACACTTGCCAATGGGTGGGGCAGGGCATGGTCGTAAGACTGGGCGAAAAAAAGGAGGAAGAGGAGCAGGTGACAGCGTATCTCTGAGGATATGTGCAGGAGTGTAAAAAAAGGAGAGTGTAATCTTTTATCCATTTGTCTTGATACTGGCGATAAGGATTGTATGCGTGTCAGGTCAATTGAAGTTTATAGGGGACAGGTACATGTGAGCTATGTGAGTGAGGGGATGGAGGAATAAATCAAGCTCGGCAATATATCCAGTGATTCTCCGTAAGCTTTATTGGACTCGGGGCCCTGGATGAAATATGTGGTGGACGGAGCTCAGATTTGTAGACGGGGTCAGACTCTGCCGTGTACTTTAGAATTCCTTCCCTCGACCTTTGAGACTTTAATTTGTTTTCTGTATTTCTTTATTTAGTAGCCGTACGAAATGGGTTTCCGTCTTCGAGTAAAAATTGAATGTGGCACAGGATACAAGGGCATGGCAAGGATACAAGGGCATGGCGGGATGCAATTTCCGGAACAATTGGTAGAGTTTTCAGGTACAAAACAGGCTTGGTTCAGAGGAATTTCGGTCAAAGAGTTCGAGGCTACGTGGGCTGCGATTTGTGCAACCGGATTTTTACACAGGTGCAGTCATATGGAATCAGTAGTGAGGGATTTCCAGGTGGCTCAGGTAATTCAAACAGGAGGAAGAATCACTGTTTTCTTAAACGAGGAGTAGGAATGCACTGTGCACTAAAATTGATACCCCTGCAAGGCAGTGAAGCGTCGCTTCTTCGGCGCCATCTTGGTATCATGTTAGTGAGGGGCCCAGAATCTTATTAGGGAAAGTTTTGATCGTAAATTGTTTAAATGCATAACTAAACGTGTCGTTTGGAAAGACTTGATCGCAGACCATGGAAAGTTTGATAATGATCTCGGATGTGTTGGAATTTCGTTCCAGTCTCAGGACTCAGGATCCGGGGGAGAATTCCACCGAACAGGAATTGTATGTAGGGAGACACGTGGCGAATATTTGGCGACAGTGTCCCCTGAACAAGGAAACTAGTTTCGGCAACAAAAATTATATGTAAGAAAGTAAAGAAAATTGCTTTCCAATTCCCCATAAGGAACAAAAGGGAAGGAAGCATTCAGGTAGTTAAGCAAAGATGGTTTCAGTTCCCGTAAATAATAAAGTGGGAAAGAAAGCTGGAGATTGCGGAGCGGAGGTGTATCGCGATGCAATATCAAGAACCGGTTAAGTTTTTATTTACGCGGTATTATCAAACTTTGTTGAGTTTGCGGGAGGATGTGATTTGAAAGGAATTGGTATGTATGATACACGGTCGTAAATTTATATTTGAAAAGTCAGGTGGAGAACTTACGAGCGTGGAGATTTCCTCAAAACAGGTGGTGGCCGTGGTTATGAGGGGGACAGGGAGAAGACTCGTTTTACTTTCTCCGTAATAGTTTCCTGCTGTGGAACTAATAAAATGACAAGACATGCGAACATGTTGCTCCAATTTTACTGCCCAGTCTGATGGGAAAGTAATAATATTTGGGACCAGGTGAAAGTTGTGGCGGGAGGAGAGAGCTGGGATGGAGGTGGAAATTAGAGCTGATGTCGTAATTTTAAAAAGTTTGTGAGACCAATTTAACGTTTTTGTACCTTTTATGCCACGGTGGATGGCTCCGGGTAGTGGTGTAGGCTTAGATGACTGAGTAAAGACAATGACTACGTGCTAGAAGCTGCTTTGCCGGGGTATGATAAAATTTAATTTTGTTCATTTTTACGCATATAAATGATGACAGCAACTTTGGTTTACCTGATGGTTTCAGTTTGAAATTACGATACGGAATATGCACTAGTGGTAAGTTACGACAAAGGGGGAGAGTGGAAATAAGCTATAATATGATTAGGCGGGAATTTATTGGACGAGCTTGAGTGCGGGTATGCGGACTGCTTAAAAATGTAAAATTGAATCGTTTCCTCCGATCCTTTCACGGCAGTAAAGGGAATGAGTAATGATTCAAATTTCTCGGTCAGAAAAGTATTATCGTCATCATGTGAGTGTAGGGATTTCGGAATTTCCTCTTCACTTGTTACAGCGGAATAAAACAGGAGGACAAAATGGTAAAAAATTGCAGTCGGCAGTACAAAATGGCGGATTCCCAGCCCAGAGTCGGTGATAAAACAGCCAACTCACTAAAGAATGATTTGAGTAAGTTGACAGGAGAAAGTCGTTCCTGCAAAGCTGGCAACGGAAGTTGGCGTTGGGGAAAGTGGAAAGAGGCACAATGGCTCAGAGCCTGTGGCTTTACCAACGTGAATTTGCAAATGTGCATGAGAATGGCTGGCGAGATGGGCTTTTCCTGTTATAGTTTTTCGGAAAATATGACTTAAATTTGCAATAACATTCCTCTTCACTTGTTACAGCGGAATAAAACAGGAGGACAAAATGGTAAAAAATTGCAGTCGGCAGTACAAAATGGCGGATTCCCAGCCCAGAGTCGGTGATAAAACAGCCAACCCACTAAAGAATGATTTGAGTAAGTTGACAGGAGAAAGTCGCTCCTGCAAAGCTGGCAACGGAAGTCGGCGTTGGGGAAAGTGGAAAGAGGCACAATGGCTCAGAGACTGTGACTTTACCAACGTGAATTTGCAAATGTGCATGAGAATGGCTGGCGAGATGGGCTTTTCCTGTTATAGTTTTTCGGAAAATATGACTTAAATTTGCAATAACGTTGACGATGAATTATGAAGTAAGTGCATTGTATGTTTGAACAAGATTTAAAATCTAGAAGCATATTGCCAACTTTCGAGTCCTTACAAGCCTCACATGCAAACTACGAGTTGTGACGGTGGGGGAGGAGGGAAGGGGGTGCGGTTCTCATATGTCTATGCTAGGGACCGGCAGACCGGGTATAATTGAGAACATAATTTAACCCGAGTTTACGATACATGTGGGAAAAGGGCAGAGATGAGCAAGGCACTCTTACTCAGTAATGCAAGGCGGGAAAGGGAATCAGGCAAAGTGATACAAAACAGTCTCCTTACATTTTACCGCTAGCTTCAAATTCAAACTTGCTTTTAATACTAGTGCAATGTTGTAAGATAGAAACTACCACTTGAAGAGCATTGTAGTGATGGCAAAATTGTTTTTTTTTTCAGACAACTCCGGATGGAAATGCAACAGAGAGTACTCTATCCCTCGTCCCGCGAAAACAAGACTCGGGGAAGAATTTGACTTGCAGGGCAAGGAACTCAATCATCCCGAACAGTGGTACTCGAGGATGGATTTACTCTTCAAGTGCATTGTAAGTTCCTACTTGGTTTACAACCCTTAAAAATTACCAGTGAAAGGTAACACGTAGTTAAGTTAAAGCGATTGGTTAAGCATAAACGGTCAATGGCTTAGCCATATTTAAAACATCGACCGGCGTCTATGATTACTTCAACCGTTGGTGAACGTCAAACACAATGTAACAGTTTCTTCAGAGGTTAGTTTAGAAAACAACCTCTGTACATTTATCCTTCCTAAAGACCTGCAATTCCTGGAAACCTCTTACAGTGATAACAAACCGTCTTCATTACTAATTTTACCAAATCGGAATTACATCTTGACCTTAATAATCTGTAAAATTTTCAATCTTAAGATGGAAAATGGACCTTACATTTAAGTCGAAACAGCATTCCGTAACCTCTGTCTCGAGAAAAGAGAACAAAGCACGGAGCATGACACAGAACGAAATCAATTGTTCATTCTTCACAGTGACTTTAATTGCCTGAATCGCGAAACAAGAGGGGTGGAATTTGCATGCGGTGGAATATTGGAGCTGCAGCTAGAAAAATCTATTATTACCCTCATAAATTCTGCAGCCTCTGTGCGTTCCATTACTTGACATTTGTGGTGGACACATAATTGGTGGCAGTAATAAAGATTCCTCACCGACCAACGATATTGTAGGCGGGAAGATTTTATTTCAGCATTGCTCCTGCCCCATGTTAATACATTAGCAGAACAATGAACGGAGTCAGGAGCTTGTTCTTTAGGCTTTCGTGTTTTGGTCAAAGCGGTCAATTTGATGATTTTAAAGGCACGATTTCCACAAAGGGTTTCATTCTCCCGGCAAGGTAAATAATGCTTTGCAATTAAAATTATTCATTGGCTAGGACGGAACAAATGGCATCCTCTGTGAGCAATTAAGGACTAGGAGCTTCAAAGCAGAGCGAAAACATCCGTTACGTAATTATCCTTGAGCGGGTGATTTAATTGTTATGCTCCTACGGGTTATTAAATTAATAAATTGCTCATTGTAGGACGGGAAACGACCTGCTTCAGCCCAGTACTTAATGCAGTACTTAGCCAAGTTCGGTGATTAATGAAAAATGAATTTTTGAAATGGAGTATGTTCTTCCATCAGAAGACCTTAGGCTTCGATTCTCGATGCCAATCCATGACTGTCATGTGAACTTTATGGATTCTTCATCGGCGGGTTAATGCCTGAAAATGCATTTAGCCTCATCGTATCTGATTGTTTCATTGAATTGCCTGCATTGTGTGGATTTTTTTCGGTAATGAATTGAGGAAATGAATCCGTTCAACTGCCTCTAAAAAAGTTTTATTACCATAACCTGCATTCCGATTTAAGGATCGTCGGTGTTTGACACCGGTTGTTTCCAGTGAGATGATACGATGCGAACAATTTTGCATTTAGTCTATTTAAGTGCACTACATCCCTTTTAGTTCAAGTTCAATCTACTGACTGTCAAGGCTCTCACAACTCCTCTGTTTATGAGGGCAGTTAGAATCTACCAGCACGTTAAATGTAATTAGCCTTTGCTATTTTATTACCCTTAGTTTACAGATTTTATTGCTGTTAGTTGCTCCGAGCGCGGAAAATTAAAAGGAAAATTTCCATCCTGACTTCTCTATAGGCTTTGCCAACCGAAAATTTGAATTCATATTGCATTACTACTCAGAAGTGGAAGCTACGCCAAGTCTGCCAAAGTTAAATCTGCAAACAGTGCTCACAAGTTTATGAGAATTAGGAAAATTAAAAGGAAAATTTCCATCCTGACTTCTCTGTAGGCTTTGCCAACCCGAAAATTTGAATTCATATTGCATTACCACTCAGAAGTGGAAGCTACTCCAAGGCTGCCAAATTTAAATCTGCAAACAGTGCTCACAAGTTTATGAGAATTAATTCAAGTGAAGTTTCTAACGGTGAAACCACACGTTATGGAGCGGAGGAAAGTGACGACCTTGATGTTTGTGGCGATGGTAATTTTCCTAGCCCAACTTTTAGGTAAGAGCAGTTGCATTCGTATGAAACAATATTTAAGAACGCATTAAAGGATTTTGCTTCACAAGTGCAGCAAATAATATTCAGCAACAAGCTGCAAATTTCCCGACCTAGTTTCCAGATCGACTTCACACTTCATGTAGTTGGCAGTAGCTGATTTCAAAGTCGATAATGGGACAAAGAGAAAGGGTGGAAAGGGAGAGAGGCTTTACACGTAGGCGTTCAAGCTCAACTTTGGTGAAAGGAGAGAAAGCAAATGGGATTGAGGTTTTCTTGTAATTGGTTACAGACTTTGGTGTGGGCAAAACAAGGGCTTCTCGACGGAGGAATAATTCCGACAAGTGCTTGGAACAAAGCAACGGTAACTTGACTTGAAAGCTTGGAGTTTATCCTGAACCATTGCCATGGCTACAGCGATCGAATTATAGAGACGCTTTTTACTCCCGTTCCCTTTTGAGAACTCCTCTAATTTTAAAAGTGAAATTGGATGCAGTATTGAAGCCAAGCAATGGAGTTTAAATTCACTTTTCCTTTTCCCAGAACATTTCCGCTCGCCTAATGGAGAAAGAGGACACGTAATCAAAACAAAGTCAGGCCTGAAACCATGCCAACTTTAACTTGATTCAGACCAATTTTATAGAATTGATTGAGTGACAGGGAATAAACCTCAAAACTTTTACAATGTACTTGTTTATTGTTTCTACAACAAAACTTTTTCAAAGAAATACCATCACGTCATCGCAATTCTAACAGTTAACACGATCTCGAGACATGGCATGCTGTGGAGCACGAGCAGGTGCTTTAACGTTATGACTGTTTTTTTAAGACTAACGGATAAAACGTTGACCTTTGGATAACGGTCTGGCTGTCGTTCGTTGGAGAAAATGCCGTTTTTTGTACCAATTTGTTCCAAATAATGAACAAAGCTGTGAGGCAGGTAAAATTTGATTCGATGGTAAATATTGATGAGATTGATCCACTCTTCTGTTGCCACAGTTGGAGTGCGTGCTCGAGCAAACTATCAGTTTACTTTCTTATTTACACTACAGTAGTCGACCCCTCCCCCCTCCATACTCACAGGCCTCAGACTCTTTGTCAGCCATGCCGTCTGTATGTATTTAAGCTTCGATGAGGTGGAAACGCTGCAAGAATCAGGTGCATCAGCTGGCTGGATTGCAATTGAAAACTGGATGTTTCACTCCTTCGTAGGCTCATGTTTACAGGGACAATCTGTGATGTGTAATCCCTTTCCTGAGGGAACGGATCTCGTTATTGAATGGATTTGATCGTGGCTTCTGAAGCAGGGAGACCCCAAGCCTGCATAGCCTGCAGACAGTTTTTCGTACCGGTGACTCGGTGAAATCCTACAAATCAAACTGTCTTTGAGGCGAAGGGAAAAGCGAAGGCACTGAAACGTGAAAGAAGTCGGGGGAGTTGGAGAAATTGCTCGATCGGAAGTCAGAGGAGGAGGTAGGGTGAGGATGGTATTTGTGAAGATGAAAATTTTTAGATCCGAGTTCAAATAACGGAGAATTGACTGTTGACAGAGGTGAGTGAGGAGGGGGAAATTGCGTGACTCGTCCTCAGCACAACTCTTCCTCAGAAACAAATCTACAACACTCCACAATGGCAATTTACCTTTTGATCAAATCGCTATTCTTTTCTCTCCCAACTCCTTGTTGCTTCCTGCCGGTAACCACCGGTCGATCCACATCCCCTGGGACGAATTAAACACGGCTTTTGCCCCTACGCCCGGCATAGGTTTCCGTGTTCAAGGCCTGACCGCACACCGGAATGAGATTCCTCGATTGTGTGTGTTTTCCCTGTCACAGGGGTACTAAACCCCAAGGGGTTCTCTCCCTTCGGTATGTAGTCTGTGCCTTTCCATTGTAAACCCAAACATTTACAGGACGGAAAACCTCATTCTTAATTTAAGATGTGGAGCCGAATTCGTAGACCAGGTGGAATCGTGCGATTGTCTTTGGAGTCCTGACCCTTTGGAATTCCGGGATTCGGTTCATCCAATCTGTTGCAATTACCTCTCGTTATGACTGATATGAGACCCTTTGCCTTTGCAGCT
The DNA here is from genome assembly GCA_009872375.1 of Sminthurides bifidus. NCBI lineage: Eukaryota > Metazoa > Arthropoda > Collembola > Symphypleona > Sminthurididae > Sminthurides > Sminthurides bifidus. The sequence continues at coordinate 14,973 of VRMD01000481.1, forward strand.
TGTTATTTTGGCTAATCTGACGCCCATAGAAGGAACTCTTGATACCGCTTTGAGTTACCGGAGCTTCACCACGAGATCAGTCAACCGTCATTGTTTTGAAACAAACTCAACAACAGCATGTTTTCTCTCAAAACAACCACCCTTTACAAACTGTTATCAAGGATAATTTCAAACTGGTCATCGAAGTGTATGAACGGTTGCCTCCTTTGTGCTGCGAGGGGCTTCAAGATTCCACGTTGTTAGCATGAACAGGAACAGGTGTCATTACGGATACGTGATGCAACGTGACAGTCACGTTACCATTCCTGTTACACCACATTCTCTGATTTGACGTTCGCCAGGTTGTCGTACATCGGCCTCATGCGACCTGACACTGAAATTTGTTCATGTATGGTTTAAACTAATTGACTGTCACCCTTTACAGATTTACCGGAAGCTCGTATAAGACTGGGTTCTAATCTCCAGGCGAACGCAATTTGGGAGGGGGCGGATTTGTATTTTGAATGCATAATTGATGCGAACCCGCCAGTGCACAAGGTGGACTGGAGACACAACGTAAGTGGATAAACTCTCTCCTTCGTATTCAACCCTTAAGCTTGTATGGTTTCCCTGCGTGTTTCCAAATAACGAAATAACGGTAATTCACATCAAGTGACGGAAGAGCACGCACAAACGAGGATTGGATCAGCAGACGAGGAACTGCAACCCCTTCCACTTGATCAGCTTACCCTTACCTGCTCAGCTACCCGATCCTCAATTTGAGAACTTGCATTCATATTTCATGGACGTAATTTTTGTTTGTTGCAGGGCAAAGTGTTATCACACAGCAAAAACTCCGGGGTCCTCATTTCCAACCATAGTCTCGTCCTCCAGAAGGTGACAAGGATGGCAGCAGGAAATTACACCTGCATTGGCAAGAACACGGGCGGAGAGGGTGAAAGCGAGCCCTTCTACTTAGACATTCTTTGTAAGTTTTCCACATTACTTCAAGTGCATGCCCTTCCTTCAGGGGAGGAGGCATCTGCCTCTCCTTAGCCTCGGTTCAAGCTGAAAAACCTGAAACCTAATTGCAGCAGGTAGTGCAAGACGTAACGCAGGCTTGACTCTTGTCATGTAGCTTTTTTCAGCTGGCAAAGTCTCAGCTCAAGGGTTCTTAAGACCGGATTGGGAGGGGAGCTTAGCTCGTGTTTCCAAAGCCTTCTGGCTTTTTCTAGAAGAGGGAACGGAAGAAATCGGGGGTAGACACGGTAGTTGGAAGACACACATGTCTTGTTCCACAACCTCCACTTCGGAGGAGACTGGTGGAAATGGAAGGGAACAGTAAAAGGAAGGTGAATTCCTTCAGACAGGTCTTTTGAACAAGGATCAAGGAGCTACTCGGGTAGATGTCACGGTGCTTGTCATTCTTGTTTTGTCGCTCGTTAGTATGCATTCGGGTTGATTGATACCGCTTAGCGGTAAGGCACAAGCTTTCCCTTCATGCATGTCTGCCTACCTTTACCTTTTTAGACTGGAAGACATTGATGGATGGTGGTAGGAGAACACAAGTTCTGTGCACTTGTACATGTTTTATATCATGTCCAACAATTTTTGGAGGTAAGGAACTGAGAAGTGGTGGTGGGCTTTGACTCGGGTTTCTTGATTTTTTTTTTGAAGACGGCTGCTATGAACAAGTGTAACGTGCTCTCACAAAGCATTGAGGACTGAACCTTTTATGAGTACGTGTAGCAGAGAGTTAATTTGCCTTACGTGAGTGCAGCTTAGGTATTTGTGCATGAATCATGCCCTTGGTTGCATCCCTAATCAGGTTAGGATAGTACCCCATTTTGAAGTTGGATTGGAGCAGAACTGCTTTTCGAATCTGAGTGAATGGGATTGGAAGGGTTGACGTTACTTTGCCATGGCTTCTGTTCCACGTAAGGTAGGTTGACTAAACCTCCTGCTTTGAAATTCGTCAGATCTGGTGAAGATTCAGCTCAAGAGGTTTCGTACACCGGAGCTGAAGGAGAATTTAACGGGTTAAGCTCTTGAGCTGGCCGAAGCACATGCAATGTTGAGTTCGAGGAGGGAATGAGAATACTTAGCAGGAGGAGAAGAGGAGGAGATGACTCGAGAATATGAATACGGATGCATAATAGGAGAGTTTAGCAGGAGAGGATGATGGAGAAAGGGTAATTTCCATAATTTATTTGATGTCTATGTCTCCGTGGGGAATATTTTTTATGCTGGTCGTCGCACGGACGGAATGTCATTTTTAAATAGGAAAAGACACAAGCCAGCACGAGTGCATAAGCAAGGTACATGTGTACATTCATGGGAGGAAAAATTTCCACCAGCTGACAAGAAATATATGCTCTTCAGACCCCGTAAAAACAGTTGACAAGCCCCCCTTTCACCGTGGTCGTTCGGCCGCTTAGCTGCTTTCACCTACCGGAGAGCAAATCCGAAAGCTGGAGAGAAGGAAGCAGGGCGTGAGTTTCAACGGCTTGTAAAGCACGGAGCCTTGTTGAAGTAAAAAGGAACCTGCTCCTGCAGTTTTTTTCAATTGAAAAAGGCAATTGACGCTTATGGCCGGGAAGATTGAAATCTTGATCCCTTTACTTTTTCGCGGGGGATATTTTTTTATGTGCTGGTGAAAATTTTACAACCTTCTATTCTTGTATTTGGTCCTTTGCATGTGCGGGGGTGATGGTCTAGCCTTAGCTCGTCAATTGGCTCTCATGTACATAAGCTGCTTCATATCTTCAGCTCTGTAGTCGGTAGTGTAGGTACAGTAGCTAAAAAGATGAAACTTTCTCTGGCATAGGACAAGCGCCTGGTCAATCTTCCCTCCTGCCAGGAGCATATGCAGGAATTTAAAAGTACTTTCACCGCTCATTTAATGCCATGAGTACGTGAACGTACTCTGCTCTGATCTCCTTGATAGGTACGAAAAAACTTGTGGGAGCTTCAAGCCCGGAGGGAAAAGTGAAAGCGTGCTTTCACTTTGTTACGGCTCTGCATAAAGGCAGATGTTGGTCTCGCCAAGGCTTGATGCTTACTTGTTTCGGGTATGGAGGTACTATTGGGAGGTGTAGGCGCAGGGGATACGCGGTAGTGCAGCAGACCTTGATTAATTTGTTGGAGAATGTGCGAAAAGGCTTTCAATTTGCGCCTCAAAATTCAGCTTGCATGCATGCTAATGAGAGGAGTTAACATCTTCCAAGAGGAAGGAGGCAAGGAGCAGAAAATTAGCAACGAGCAAGTTAACGAGTCCTACTCAGGAACCGGAAGAGGGGAGAAATGGCGCCAACTTGTTAATTTGACTGCGGTTCTTGATGAAACGTTTTGCGTTACGCTTTTCCAGATTCGCCAGCATGTCGACCGAATCAGAACCGGGTCCATGGAGTCGCAAAGCTGGAGAATGCGAACATTTCCTGTGAGGTGGATGCGAACCCTCCGGTGGTGAAATTCAGGTGGACTTTCAACAACTCTGCCGAGAGCAGTGACGTTCCCGGCACGCGATACAAGTAAGTTGGAATTAATTACAGCAATTAGTTTTGATACCCGAGTGCTTAGGTTTGGCGAAATTGTTTTTCCGTCTCATGCCCTGTAGGGGACAACGTGCTGGGTTACACAAGGTGGGGTAAATGGCAAGGTTTCGCAAAATAGAAAAGCGCATAATCATGCTACGCTAGTCTTTGCTCAAGATCGTGAAGTCGCAGTAATTGTTGTAGGCGTTACGAAACTAACGGGACCAGACACTGTACCGGGACGCAATGCGTGGAATTGCACTTGGAGTTTAACCACGCCCATGAATCGTGACCCTGAAACGTTAGCCCATGCATTACGTTCACTTAGCTTTGACTCATGTCCCGGTGTCGTTTGGCCTGTGCCACTGTGCTCCAATTTTATTGGACGGATCGCCGATTTTTGAATGTATTTTTTATGCACTAATTAAGTACTCCTACCGGAGTTTGCGGATTGAGAACATTTTGCTACCAGCCCCGCATTCTTAACAGTAGACGATACTTCTATAAATAACTCGGGTAAGTCATTGTCATCAGCAGTCACGACCATGACATCTACCTCAAATGAGTACAAAGCCCATGCCGTGGGCAGTATCCTGTTTCAACGTAATATTAACTTTACTCATTCCCAATCATAAAAAGCCTTTGAAATAATCCTAGAAATAGCTCAGACTAGATTAACTCATGAGGTTAGTACCAACAAACAATTTGAGATTCTTGACAGTGCTGCATGTCACCACAACAAGATCAAACACACTCATAGTCGCTTCGAACCACACCTGGCTTTTATCCATCAAACACAAGAGGAGCAACAGCAGACCAAAGCTGTTAGCCTGTGCAAACGGAGAGACAGAAGGACTTTCTATTTTTGAATCCAACCGCGGATTGGTGGGATCACACACCTTTTGATTTGCATAGTGAATTGGTAATTGATTCGGTGCGTTGAGTGCGCCCCAGGGTCGCATTGTCTAGTTGATTGGTAAGGTACGACTCGTCAGAGGGATACAAGGAGCTCTGGAAATACCACGTAGCAAGGTTTTAGTAAACACCATGAATAGGATCGGGGTTAGATTTCGTCCAATCTCCCCCGTAACACAAACCAGGAAGGGTAGAGAAAGCCCGGACACGAGAGCAGATCGGAGGAGACGGGTCTCAGCGGATTAATAAAATGAAAGGCTTACAGAGAGCCGGATGATAGGGCGGGATTACGAAACAGTTTTGTTATTAGACAAAAAGAAAGTATTCTATAAAAGCCAAGGCCAAGCTGGTAAAGATCCGGTGTGCTTCCATCAAGTTTAAGGCTGTCTTTGTTTGCCTGCCCGCCACCCGGAGCGAGTGGGGTTTGCCCAGCTCGTGGATTGACGCGTGTCCCGCGATGAGTCCAAGGCATTGCATAGACTTGAACACGGAACACCACCGGCGTATGTGGAAATACAAGGAATTGGACACTAATAAGCACCGAAGCGGAGTCCATGTCGCCTCCGTCCTTGTTTCCTGAGCAGGTGTAATGCATGGACAAATAGAGCGGCAGGATGTGAGCAAACAATGGCTGTGAGCGTCAGGCTGGCAACCATCTCACGCTTCTGTGTTTGACTGTAGCTGGTCTGACTGATCCGTACGGTGCCTCGGGTTCGTCTAATCCATCAAAGAAAAGTGACAACAAAACTATAAATTTAATTAGAGCTGAAAGTTGTACCGTTCATTAGGGATTTTAATATCCAAGGCTGAGCCTTTAAGCTTCCCTGCAGTGCAGTCGATAGTCCAGCCTAGCCTACCGTCCGTTACTCGGGGATCACGTCTCTGAAACTGCTGCATGGTNCTTTAAGCTTCCCTGCAGTGCAGTCGATAGTCCAGCCTAGCCTACCGTCCGTTACTTGGGATCACGTCTCTGAAACTGCTGCATGGTTCGGGCAAATTAATGCAGACGGAATGTCAAATTTGTTACGACGGGCTACAAGCCTGAGCGAATGAGCGGCTGATGAGTGCACGCCCGGGACTCGAGACAATGCAATGACAGAGCGTTAACAAACTCCTCTGTGTCGGCTCCATTCATTTCTCACAAAGTATAAATGAGTTGTGGGTGTCGCACTCTTGACTGTTATGGCATGCCGTGGAACGACCGGCTTCACTTCCAACACAAGGGAAAGTACCATCAGCTCTGTCAGCATAATCTGGTGCAGACGGACGGGGAAAGAAAAAGTTGAATTTTCTCTCAAAACTAACTTTCCCGCTGCATAATGCCTCAAAGCCGGCTTTGTGGCGATGAATATAAAAACAAAGTCCGGAAACTTAAACAATTCCATTGCACTCGTAAAGTGAGGCGGGAGAGTGAACGATTTGAAGGAGACTGAAATGCACCAGGGACTGCTGGCGACCAGACTGACGGCTGTGATAACATGGAGCAGGGTGAGTGAGCGGGCCGGTGGACGTCACTTGCGTTTAAGGAGATTGCAACTTGTTTAACAAAGTGGCTGTTGTAAATGGAACAAGTTGGCTAAAATATTCATTAAGCTGTAGGAGTGAAAGGAGAGAGAAAGTTTTACACAGCACTGGAGGATAATAAGGAGCCGACCAACACCAGACAATGATATGCAAGTATTGTAACTGCTCAGAGAGGAGCCGTACCCTGAGGAGGAAGGATGGAATGTGCGGATTAGTCCTTTCTTGTCCTTAACGGACGTGTGTGTATAGAGGGGGAGGGGGGAGTTTGAGAGAGAGAGAGAAAATGCTTTCCAAACTTACTAGATGAAAGTTTCCACAGAGGGGAGGAGAGAATTTTCTCCCGAAATGAATAAATTTTCGGCCCCAATATAACAGTTTGCATCAACCCTGTTTACCATCGGGGCATCCGGAATAGCCGTGATGGAATGGGTTACGGACAATGTAAATTTCCCTCCCGTCCAAATATGCGGATGAGCCGGAGCTTTGAAGACTAGCCTCAAGTCCAATATGGCGAAACCCACTGGCTGGTGCAACAGCACAGAGCACATTTACAGAATACGGTGACGAGATAGCGGCTGACAGACGTAATAATCGGAAGCATGTGGCAGGAATTTTCAACAAGGAGCAAATGTCCTCCTGCAATGTAAACATGTAATGTCAATGCGGAATTCCGTCAAGCCCACGGCGGTGAGGCTTAGCAACTGTGGCCGGTAACAGTTCCCGAAACAGGAGAGAAAGCAACGCGAACAAGTGACAGTTGGAGGTCAGGGGAACAAGGGAGGGAGCTGTTTGAAATAGCAGGAGCTGTAAAATCTAACGTGTTTCAAACTATTCCCAGCTGCTCAACTTTCTCCTTATGAGATTTTGACCACGGCTGGTTACTCCGGTTCCTTCCTTTGCTTTCTCTTGCTTTCTCCTCCAGTGATTCTGGTGCTGTGCTCCTGCTCCCCTCTTCCATCCTCTGTCCTTGTAACCTTCTCGTAATCTGTAGTCTGATCTTACGGCCGTCGCACATCCCACACCTCATGACTCCGAAGCAATAAGGGAGGGACCAGGGCGCTAATTCCAATTTTTGATAGACTGCTGCAACTTTATTCCCGTCCTTTTGTTTACTTTCTATCTCCTTTCTCCAGGCTTAAGGAAGGCAATAAACTCCTTTATGACCACAACTGTCAACCGGATGTGAAAGCTTGGCGAAGGGAACATAAACTTGAGCTGATGTAGTACACGTCGCGGAGTTGGTTACGACTTGGCCTTCTGCACTCTTCCTGTACTGTGAAAGCTGGTTGCTCGGAGAAAGTGGGCTGCGCAGTCAAAGTAAATAAACAATGAAGTATGCGAACTCAAATGCGGTCCCATAAAACAGAGACAGTAGTGCGAATTAGGTTTGTGGTTACCTTTAGCCGGCTTTGGCTGAGGGAAAAGTAAAGAGTAGCTTTTGTGGGTATAAATCTTAGAAGATTTACGGCTAGTTTAATTCCTGAGTTTTTTTGCAAGACAGATAGAAATTATTCGACGCTAATTTTGTACTGGGAGAGCAAAAACGGCGGGATTTTCGATCGACGTAATTTACTTGCACCGGGATGTTGTTTAATGCAATGTTTTTTGTCCGCAGGAGTTCCGGTACTCGAAGCATAGTATACTTATACGCCAATGTCAGAACTCGATTACGGGACGCTCCTTTGCTGGGCATCGAACAGTATCGGGGAACAAAAAGTGCCTTGTGTCTACCATGTAATTGCTGCAGGTAAGTCAGTCGCGTGTTACGTAACAATGCAATATGAATAACGTCTTCCTATTGTCATTCACTTCATGCACTTCTCAATCTCGTTCCATCGCTCATGCTTCACCGGAAGTGAAAATCCCAGTTCCGGGTAGGAGAACATGACTACACCAGTCATCAGAAGGAATGAATATTAATTTTGTCAGGATTTAATCTCACAGCTCTTCGTATGACAGCGTTCCAAAAGCTGCTTTAGTACACCAGATTGGTTTATCTCCTGGTACGGACATTTCAGGCCTTGAAAAAGTTACACACCACAGCTATGAATATCCAAGCTTGGTGTACAGATTACTGAAAGGGGCTGTGCAGCTTATATGGAGGTATACAGCTGGAAGTCAAAAGGTATGAGATGACAAACTACAGTGCGATGGTGACATCGGTGAAAGTAGTGAAAGCCTGACGGAGAAACGACAGTAGGAGGGAGACGGCAGAGTATGTCAGAGGTTTGGAGTAAATCGTCTAAGCTACCGTCAACCAGAGACCGGGTGTGCAAGAAGGTATTAGCCCAAAACTAGAAACCTGATGGCTCGAATTCATGTCAAATCCTTTTATCTTGCAGTGGATCTGCGGGGCTTTACTGGTTCCCAGGGTGAAAGTATACCGCTTGCCTACGAGGCCACAGTGTGAGGTAGCGTAGCTAGTCGACGTATACTACGTTGGTTAAACTGCTTGCCATAAGGACAGGTGTGTATACACACGATAAGGTTCGTTGGCATGAGGGACTGAGAGAAAGCACAGATTCGAATTTGCCTCCACCTCCGTCTGCGTTGTAATGCAGGGAAATTGCAACTGCTCACGGCATTGTATAGTTCGTGAGGGCAAAATTATAGCGGGCTTAAGGGTTGCAAACCAAGTGCATGTGAGATTGACACATGCATTGATCACTAAGCCCGGGCATGGAATTGCCATGGTGTGAACTTGTCCAGGGTTTTGGTATACCATAGCTTGGCGAGGACTTTAATCAGGTGGATTCACGCTTCACTGACTTGGTTTCATGGTATTGTTGAGGCTGAAAACATGGAAGGGACTTATTCCCATTAAGCTAAGTCTCCAAGCTCTGTTTAGTAGCTGCTAGCTGGTGGCCTGTAGCCAGATTAGCGTTACTGACACGATGCCGTATCTTAAGGATTGTGCAAAAGAGCGTACAGTTAACAATCGCTTGACTGAACCCTGATCGTTTGAATTACCATTTTCGGTTTGTGCACAAAACGTGACCATTAACTCCGAACATGTATGCGAATTAATGTCGGCGGATCGACTCAACATAAATTGAGATTATAACGGCAGTTCTAAACCAGAACTCATTTCAATGGCTGCCCCTTCATCCTACGGGATTATAGTCGGATAGCTTTCATACTGTCCGTCTTTTCTACGGGGCTTGTTGCACAGGTCAGTATTCTCAGCAGACCCGCGTAAGATAAACCTCATGCAATTTGAATGTCGTCGGCAAAAGGTACAGGAGCCCGCTTAAATCAAAAGTTTTGGCTAAGCAGGTCAGCCAAGAAACGTGAAGGGAGGGACGGATTAACTTGCTTTCTCCACGGGGTCGATAATGCGAGTGAAAGCCATTTATGCAAAATGGAATCCGCTACCTTTCAGGTCTAGTATTTGTAGCCGAGGATTTTTTACTTTAATCTCTTTTAGCAGTTAGTTACGGTTAGTGGTTCCCAACCGGGGAGAAATTCTGTCATACGGTAACTTACTCCGAGGTCCTTGCACATATTGAAAGCAGAGGGTGAAAGCAGAGTGAAAGCGCCGCAAGAAAGCTTAAGGTAAAGGGATTGGACCAAAGTATATCAAATTGGGTATGCAGCTGAAAGACTTGGGAATAACTTTCGGTCAAGTGGGCGCAAGGAAGCGTGAGACGCAATTTTTTAGGCTTCAAGTAGCCAGAACCACGTGTACAGACTTTTTCCATGTCTGTACGGTATTCCCCATTTGCAAAGTTGATGGCTGGTGATCTAACGCACTTTGTGATGGATTTTCAAACAGTTTTTTTTTCAATTGGACTGTACGCAGTTAGAACTTTTCATTTGAAAGTTGTTTGCAACTAAAATTTTTTTCCAGCTCGTACTCTGAGCAAAAACTCAGACTTTGAAGTCATAGGTTCAGCTTCTGGTTCGCTGACCGGCTTTGGATTTGTAAACCATCGGGGCATGAATGTAAGTCGCCGGAGCAAGTGTCATTCCTGGTTGCATTAGAGCTGGGAGGACTCGCTGATGAATTTTGTATCAAGTTTAGGTTTGGAAAGTTGTGAGCTCTTTTTTTGTTTGATCTCTTCTCGGAACTGGGATACGGCATTGGAGCAGAGAGAGAGAAAGACAAGAGAGGAGGCTGTACAGCTTGGGAGTGAATGAGTGAACTGATTCAAATAAAGTCGGCAAGTATCAAGTCACAGAGGGAGGGAGCAGAGCCCTGTGTGTTTGATATCGGAAGAGAATTGCTAATGAACACTTTTTGTTTTCAGGTCGACCAGATACCGTGCATAATTGTACTTTAGCGAATCACTCCACAGACTCCTTTTTCCTTCAGTGTTACGAAGGCTTCAACGGCGGTTTGCCCCAATCATTTGTACTTGAACTTTACGACTCTCAGAATAATAAGCTGAGAGCCAACATGACGACTAGTGTTCCCATGTTTAGTGTAACTGGGCTAGAGCCAGGACTATCATTTTTAGCTCACGTCTACGCCTTTAATAATAAGGGGAGGTCGGAGCCTAGCATCGTATCCGTATTCACTTTAAGACTACCTGAGAAAATTCGCACCCGAGAAAAAGGTAGGTGCCAGCTCTAAAGATGGGTAGCTTCAACACATGCTTTGGCGTTGGCTTCGTGTTAGTCGTTGCTTATGCTAACTGCTTACTTTGTATGTTGAATCTGCCTTTAGTTTAGTTTAATACAAAGTAATTGTGCCAGAGCCAGGGTAAAATGATTGCTGTGCTGAAACTTTTCAAAAGTGTACAAAAGTCCCACGGTCGCGCTCAAAGTTCCAAAAGCCCTAATACCCGACCCTTTGCATGCGAAATCAGTTCCCAAAGGTAGATTGCAAAGTTTCATGTCTATGGATTAATCTGCTTTCACCCAGTTTCCCGCTCAAACCGCCTTGTTAATATTGACAATTTGTCTGCAACATGCCTTTGAGAATCCGATCAATCCGGTTGCACTTATTTTCCAGGGAAACAAGTTCATAGCTCAGATTGCATTTCCTGCAGCTGAAATTAAACAAAGTTTTGAATCGAGGTTGAAA
>VRMD01000482.1:0-25947 GCA_009872375.1 Sminthurides bifidus
GCACTTTTATCTACGTGTTATACTCATGCAGATGTAACCGGATTTTCCACTCTTATCCAGACTTTTACACTGGCACTCACAGCATCTGCATGCTTGCCGCAACTTTCCCCCGGTTTCACATTCAAGAGAGGGAGAGAGAGAGCCAGAAGATTTGCGTACATGTTTGTTAAGTTACTACTTTCCCTGTGTCATGAAAATCTTTAAATTTGTTTGCTCCTGCTGCTCACAGCTTTGATTTTCCTATTCTTCCAAGTGAGCGTTGGTGAATTTTTTTCACGGCTTTCAGCTTTAAATATCCCCGAATTCAGAAAGTCGTATAGCTTTCAGAGTTTATTCTGTATGAATTGCATGGGAAAAGATTTCCATATTTTCCAGCTGGAACTCCGAAGTTGATCTGAGCATTGTTTAAGCTGGCATTGTTTTGCGTGAGATGCTCGCCAGATTTCTTTGAAGACATTGCATTGAAGTTAGAGGAGTGAGGAGAAAGGACGCAGTGAGGCAACGATAGCCTCAGGAGTTAAGGTTGGAATGGCATGCTGGAAAAGTGTTCCATTTTGAAAACAATTCGGATTATTTCCTACGTCGTTATTTCTACGAGTTTTGACTCAACTTTCCATCGTGTAAACACAGAGCTCAAATATTCCGTTGCCGTCGGCGAATATGTCTGCAACTTTTTCTATTGCTGTCGATCAAAGCGAACCTCATAACTTCCCAAACGATTACACTCATAGTTGCTCCTGTAACTTTTTGTTCGCCAACTTAGAACGAGGAGAAAAGTGTCGGTAAATTTTTGCCATTACAGTTTCGCCAGACTGGTGCCCAGGGACGGCACTTGCTGATATGATAAGTTCTCATGCTACACTCTCGTTGATCTCCTGCACTTGATGTAACGCGAGTGCAATCGTAGTCCCTACGGCATCCAGCTCTCATCAAAAACTTGTAAAGACTCCCAAGTTTCCCTTGCTGAAGAGCGGCTCAGTTTTCTTTTCCTTCCTACTTTTACCAACTTGAGTTTCCATCTTGTAGCCTGCTGCGTCCCTACATTGCAACCACTGTGCCAAAGTCCACCCGAGCTTGATTCTCCAAGCGTGAATTTCCTCCGCAATGAGGCGGAACTTGCTCAGCCACAAGTATATCAGCTTGCAAATTGTGAACCCCTCCCGCTAATTCACGATGTGAGCTGAAAAGTTGTTTATTTGTTCCAACTCTGAGTTCCGGCAACGGCAGCCAATCAAGGTTTTAGTATTGGGTGCAATATTTTTTTTGCACTTTCTTAGATCCCCTCCCCCCAGTTATAGTTTGCAGCAAACTTTTTTGACTACACCAGCAGCTAATGCAAGAGGTACGCGGCAACTTTGAACGGCTTACCGAGGTAGAGGTTGTCCTTTGCGGGATCATCTAAAACTTCTATCAGCTTAACGACATTAGGGTGGTCCAACTTTTTGAGAATTGCAACCTCTCGGTAAACTCGCGTCAGAGGGTTCTCTATGGCATTATGTCTCCTGGATGGCGCAACACGTCCAAAGATACCAGCCTTCTGAAGCAATTTCCTCTTGGAAAGTATTTTCATGGCCTGTCATAAAGTAAAACAATTACACGTCAAATAGGTATAGCCCCAACCCAATCAACCGCAGTCATTCTGTTAGGAAGAGCAAATCGCTTATCACCGTCAATCTGAACTGTCTGTTAAATTAGGCTCGCAACAAACACACGTACTATCTTAGGCATTTTGGTACCAACGACCGTCTGATTTTCGCTTGCGTAGCCAATTCAACTTTTTTACTGCAAATTACTGCCCTGATCTGTGCCTGAGGCCCAGCGTAGACAATCTTCAAATGGAGTTTCAATACGGTTTTGTTGAGTCACTCTCCAGCACTTTGGTTGACTTTGCCGTTGGAAGGAAAGTATGTGTTCATCAAAGTTTGAATTAAGCTGTCTGAGAGCATTAGTTGGGACAACGACGAGGGGCTCATCGTTCGGGAACATTTAAGATCAGGGTGAGAAGCTAATGGTTTCTCCCAGCTAATGGAGTCATTCTCGTTCTCAAGTTATAAAACATAAGATGTAGATGAAATTAGTTCATCAAGAGCACATACGAGGCGAGGGTTTGGAATCCCATTTTTCTAGTGTTACGGCCCTGCTTAAACTAGCTGTCAAAGTTTAACTCGATGGAGGAAAAGTTTTACCACATAGTTCCTTTCATGTGGCCATTACCGAGACGCATTCCTCGTTCACATTCTACTGATCCTGGGGAATGCCTCGAGATATCTTGATCTGGGGGCAAGTTCGAGTTAATTAAGCAGGTTTTTAGGCGCGAATCACCCAGCTACTTACATAATGCTTGTCATCTTCCTGGCTGTAAGCTAATTTAACGATGCCGTAGGATCCTTGACCAATGGGCTCCTTGAGGCGGTACTGATTCAATTGCACATCGTTCCCTACTTTTTCGATGCTCACTTGCGGCGTATCTATTAGTTTCCTCCGTCTTGCCGAGTGTGGAGAAGCCCCCGGCGAGGTGAAAGGGGAGAAAGGGAAATTCGGATAAATTGGTCGGCGATCTAATTTTAATGGCCTCCCTACTTGTATTGGCTGACTCTTTGTACAGGATCCAGCGCCGACATCCGATCCGCTACTCCCTCCTGGCACCGCGTCTCCCACCACCCGGCCAACAGGTCCTGGCCCAGTGCCCACAGGTGACGCGATTGAGCTCATCGACCCGCCGCAGCCCACGTTCACGGGGGTGGAGGCAGACGAGTCGGAGGATGAGTTGCCTAAGCTCATGGAGAAAATACCAGTTCGATCTGAGCTGAACCGTCCAGCGGAGCTCATCATCATTAACTGTGATGCTGATATGCTGTTGTTGTTGTTGCTGCTTGGGCTGACAGTGAGACTTCGGGCCGCAGCCTCGTTTTCCGTCTCTGTCCCCATTTTGGCAAGACCGGCGCTCGCCTTGCTGTCTCCACCACTCAGAGATGTTGACGAAGGCTGTGGTGATTTGGCTCGTAGTTTTGGAAACGCATTCGCAGCACTAGCCTCACTTGGTTCCGTGACGGGGGACGAAGCGGAGAAATTTGACTTGTAAGTGACTCCTCCTTCCTTACCGCTTTCGGACAAATTCAATTTTTTTGCAGTCTCCACCAAGGAGGAAATCAACATGGTGCCGCTGGAGCTTGTACTCTCTCCTCCGGTCACAATACTCTTACTTGTAACTACCGAACTTCTGGCTTCCCTTTCTCCGTCCTCCAGCTCGTCATCTTCAACGAGGCCAGGAGGTAAGGCGCGGTTCGGCTCTTCACTCCGCGTTCGAAACCTGTAGTAAAACATTTTGTTATCAAACCGATACAGCCACATATGCAACACAGCCAATAGAAAATTCTCCTGTTGATGTTATGTCGGCAATCGAAACAACCACCCCATGGGAGCATCTTCGCCCTTGATTACATTCCCCAGACTTGATTACGCTCTGTTAATAAACGCCCTCGTAACATTTTTCTACCACTTATTATGGCTTCCAAAAATTAATATAATGTATCAGCTCATCTCATCAGCTCCAATATTTAACGACATTAATACCCAACGGCACTATCTTGCGCCTACACATGTTCTACTCGGGGATTTGAAAAGTTCGTCATCCGCGCTTCTTTCCTTGTCCAGCTATCATTTCTCATTCATTCCTTGGTAATTCTCCTACCTATTGGATTTTGATCCGAAGTAATCCCCCCGGGCTTCAATCCTAATCCCAATCCCCACCCACAAGTGCTGCATTACCTTCGACTTTCACTCCAATCTGACGAATATGATGACACCGTATTACCTCACGTAACGTTTCCAAAGCTCAAAGCTACTTTTCTTCTAGGAAGCACGTACTTCGGAAAATGGACTTGAGGATTCGGAGGAGCGAAACAGCAGCCTTGCGTTACACACGTACTCGTCAGAAGGAAGATTGGAAGTAATTTCCTTCCGTTTTCGTCACCTACACGTTCATGACCTATAGTACTTGAATTTCACGCTTTCTGTCCGTCAGCCACACACGGATCCACGTACTGCTACAAGCATACAAAGTCGATAGCACAATCATACTCTTCGCCAACTTCATAAGTATGAATAGACCGACCATGTCTCTAAGGAGGGAACAGCTCCGGTTCAAAAGCCAGCTATAAGAAAAGTGGTTGATTTGACACAAGCTTTTATATTTTCCTTCGACTCTGACAGTTAGACTTAGACCAGCTCTCCTTTCGGCTGCAATTTATCAGTTCACACTATGAATCTGTCGTGGATTTCTAAGAGAGCGTAATTATTTTCTGGGATTCCACGCAATCTTTCACTTTTGCTCTCCTGCCTCTTGAACTACACAATCAAGGTAAATATGGCTTGCCTAGTGTAAATGCTGCCATTAAGTACGAAATCTTGTCAGGGTTGTCATTAACCTCTTCTCGGAGTTCCTTCCCTATACTCTTGGCAACTATTCACGGATCTCTCATCCACTCATCTAGTGCCGTGCTCTTATTATCAGACTGTAATCTACCTCTCCACTAACATATCTCATTTCACAAGACGATTCCTTGGCACTCTCCAGTAGTCGTCCGACTCATCTAATGTGCAGAGAAAAGAAACATTGGGGTGAAAATCGTTCATGCCGTATCATCGCACGACTGAATTCTTTTCACCACGCTCGACTTGTCACACACACATCATTATATTTCGCGAGCCACCGTCGTACTAACGAGCTTATTTGGCCGGAATATCAATCACTTTTTGTTAAATAAAATTTCTCTCGCTTTTACCAACCTCTTGGCATTTCCGTGATAGAACTTTTTCAATATTTTTTTCTCGGAATTCCTTTGTGTCAAACTCTTCTATAAACTGGCGCTTACAGCACCTCAGCATCTAGCTTCCTCTCATGCGGAACGGAGCTCAAGTAGCGCTGCCTCTCGACCGGCAGGGTATAAAAGCTGGAACCTTTCGGTTTTCAACGGCTGATAATAACTGTTCTTGTATTGACTCTATCGCATCGCGCTTGCCCTATCCCTCTCCAGCTCGACGAACCTCTGTGACACTTTATTGCGACATGGCCTTGTGTATATAGACAATCTCAAATATGCACTTTCCCCGCACATAACATCCACTCTGTGGTTCATTTGCTTTATTGTACCATTTTGAAAAGAATCCTCAAGAGTGTTTGCAAACTACTGTTCATTTCACATTCGAACCACCGTGTAAAGTTTCAACCCCAAGGCAAGCATTCAACTAGCAAAATTATATATATTCATTCCAAGCTCATTCTTCCGTAACCAAGGCACCGGTACAAGGCCAGGCCATCTCGTCCTCCGGTAGTTGTTAAAACACGGTTGGAAAGAAATTCCGCAGTTGCACGTCTTCAAAAACCGGAGAATCCCTCGACACAAACGCATTCATCTTTATTTGTCTCGTGTGCCTCGCCTAATTTGATACAATTCTGTGACGGGATATTGAATTACCAGATGGGCCCAGGAATGCCCCCGGTCACGTAGTAGTGCCAAGTGGTTCAAGTGGTACAAATGGCCGCGCAAATGTAACACAGCGCTACAACCGCGGATACGGTTATGATTTTCAAAATGAGTTTTATGAGCGAATTAGGTCTGTCGATTTCCCACTCTTCATACAAAACTCCCCCTTTAGAACCTTTAGAGTACGAGGATGAGAGAAACAAAGGACGGAAACGGCTGACGGTAAATGTTATGTAATTGCTACAGACACCGACAAAGACACTACTAAACTACATGGTGAATTACCTGAGACGCTTGGCAAAAGCCTGCATCTCCGCAGCTCCTTTCCCACTCTTGTTCGAGCAAGGATGAATCTTACAGCTTCTGTAAATTCAACAAACATTATCGATTTACAGTCATAACATTCTTCCCAGGATAGATGAGTGTCGCAGCCATGTGTCAGCACTCACTCTCCTTTGTTTGTATCTCTTTCTCTCGCTTTCGTCTGCTTTTGAATGTTCTGCTCAGCATGAAGCTTGCTTACACGTGGAAGAGTAAAGTAGCGAATTTTAATTTCCATACGGGCTCCACGCTTTCACTCCTTGGATCTTTTCCTCATGCCGACTTTTCACTTCAAAGTCATGCAATTATTATTACCGTTTCCATTAGATCGAGGGAGTTTGCAGTAGTCTCTCTCATTCTTTCCCCCATTTTCACTCTTTGATTCACACTTTCTCTTTTTCCGCTCGCGTATCAAGTTGCCTATTACTTTACGAGGTCATTGTGTAATATTCTGAATACGACAGTAGTGATGGAGATGCCGTAAAATGTTGCCCGACATGGCGCGAAATTCCCCCGACTTTCATTTTCATCTTGTATTTCTTTCGACGTGAATGCAGCTAGTTACCCCAGCCTGTGCGTAAAGTCTAATTTACGGGTTATAAAACCATCCGCGTCACTCAAATCAAATACGGGATTACGAGCCATCTGACGTTCGGAGTTTCGTATGTGTGTAGGAGGGGAGAACTTGGAAGATGCTCATTACAGCTCAAAGGATTGTGACGAGGCAAGATTTACCATCTTTGCTTTGGTTCAAACGGTACAGCCTGCAATCATGCACTTGTGAAAATCGTGTCAACACTCAATGTTTTGATTGAAGTCGACATTAGAATACCGGCGGCGTGTCAAGTTTACGTACCAGTTTGGATTTTATCATCAGTGTGGTTTGCGACAACGAAAATCGGAAGAAAAGAATGCACGCCTAAAATGAAGACAAGTTGATGAACTGCTGCTGGTGACATTTTTGTTTATAGCTATAGCTTTTCTGAAGGAAAAATATTGAACCATATGCAAAAGTCATTCTAGAGTTGTATTCACTCATGAGTAAACTTTGGTGGAGTAATCACTTTTCGAAGTTCATTACTGTAGAAAACTATTGTTTGAGAAGGCAATGTACATTCCTTGTCGTCTGAGTAAGCCCCAGCCGTGGATGGAGCCAATCCTAATGCTATGCTGCTATGCTGCTATGCTGATTCCATCGTGGTAAAATGCGGTAAACCTGGAGCTAAAGTCAGCATATGGGCCTTACTGAAGTTCTATGCTTGAAGGCGGTTCTAAATTCTAAAGTCACTTTATACTGAGAGAGATGTTGGAAAAAGGAGGAACAGTGACAGGGAAGTGAATATTGTCACGTCTAGTTCCTCCTTCTCCTTCTGAGAATGGAGAAGGAGTAATTGAGTAAAATATGAAATCATTCATATGCACTGCACACAAATACCGCAAAATCTACAGCTACACGCGACCGTAACCGGAGTTGAAGTGGATCGCAAGCCGTAATATACAGGGTGATGCGAGTTTTTTTGACCAGTCGTAATTTTGCTTCTAACGCAGGTACTTGTAATCCTTAAAAAATGACCTTTTGCAGAAGTCATGTGTACGGCTTAAGCAATGTCTGTGCAAGTTTTCAGACCTCTAGCTATGAAACCAACGAAGCTGTGACCATCTCAATTGGGTCACCAATTTTTCAGAGTTTCCACAGCAATTTTGGCTGCCAAATGTCAAAGTTGAACCTTAGGTGGCCGTTTACCAGCATTTTCGGGTTGGTCAGTCCATTATGAACTGTAGTAGAGCCAAAAATTTTGAAACTTCATAGTTAGGGGACCATGCAAGCTCAAAAAGAAAATGCTGAAATGTAGGGTCCCTTAAGACTGATTTTCAAAGGAGCCTGCTAGGACCTACGCGGCCCCCGAACAACCTCAATTTTTACTCGGCAGCGTTTTGAAACGCTATTCAGGAAAAAGAATCGAGTGAATGACGCACGGGGACCGCATTATGCACCAAAATATGTTCAAATTGGTTGCTCCAAAAACTTCTGAATGACCCTTGGCCACAGCACAGACCAACGGGATGTCAAATAATCAAAATTTTGGCATCAGCAGATGCAGAATGTTTTGGGCTACCAAATACATCTCCAAACTCAAATTTTTAATGAAAAGTTATTGAGCAACACGCCTTGAAGCAAATGCAGTCAACAAAAAAATCAGCCGATTCGGAAAAAATCGAACAGGGCATATCGCGGAAACGGACATGTCATGGCCAAATAGGGGGAATGATTGTAAAATTGCTTGTGGTATTTGATAGCCCAAAGAATAAGCTATAAGGCAGTATATTTTGTACGACATAATTGCGATGAATTCGAAAGTCACAGGCGAAAATTGAAGTGGTCAAAAAAACTCGCATCACCCTGTAAATGCAGACCTGAGTAATGGTGCATGAGACTTTGTGACTTGAAGGAAAGATTTTAAATCCAAGGGTACCTGCTAGGATATCCACATGTCATTCCTGATCAGGCAATCAAGAGCATCGTACTAGAATTGTATTTATGAGGAGGAGCAGGGCGGAAGGACGAGTTGCCGATTTGGTAGAGAGGGGAAAATACGGCAAGTAAAAGAAGTTTCGGAAATCCCAAATGTGAAAGTCCAAAGATCGCAGGCAGCAAGAAAGATACGCAAAGTGACTGGCTGTCTGGACAAATTTCCCTTCCCTCAACTGCGTATGGAGGATTTAGCAATGCCAACCCTTTTACAAAGGTGAAGCCTCTTTTGAACTCGATGTCTTCCGTTAGAACGTCTGTCGAGTCAAGGGACGTGATAAAGAGGATTCCACATCCAGCATAATCTAATGAATATTTTAAACGAAGCATACATACGCAGCGGCAATGGCGTGAACAAGCTGTGAATTCAGCTAAACTGCAAATGGCAAGCCTTCCAGTCCACCATTACGAGCTCAGCTTTCACATGTTCCTCCGCATTCTATCGACAGGATCCAAAGCCAGCATCAATATGCAACAACTATACACCTCGTGCGATGAACAACTAATGAAGATCACGCAGAGGAAAACGTCTGCTCATCCTGTGAAAAGTCATTTCTGACATGCCAATCATGATAAGGTTAACGTGCACACATTTACAACGCTCTTACGAGCCTTCATATTTAATTTATCCGCTCTCCATCCATTATCTATCTAATCCTTTGAGTCTTAAGCTGGAACCACTCCCCTACATCATTATAATTATCAATAGTAGCTCATCTCCTTGACTCAGCCTTCCGTTCACTTCCGGTTCTTGTACAGATTAGTTTTACAAACAGATAGTTTCTGGAATGATTCCAGTTACTGCATCAATCTGCCTGTTAGTCCTGTATGCATTTCTGCGGCTATGCACAACTTTTCCATTTCGCCAAATCTTCCTTGGGTAGCTGCTGCTGATATAACTTTTTGTTTATCGCATTTCTCAATCCAAAAAAACTTTCGTATTTCCCTTTCCCATGTATGCTCGCAGACTTGTTNGATATAACTTTTTGCTTATCGCATTTCTCAATCCAAAAAAACTTTCGTATTTCCCTTTCCCATGTATGCTCGCAGACTTGTTGGCTTTCCTCATGAACTAATTTGCAGGCAAGCTTTTCATTTAACCTTTAGCACAGCCAAGATCTTTCACGCAGCAAACCTTCATCATTTTCTCCTCTATACGTAGCAAACTTAATCTTTTGCTAGCTGGTATCTCTTGCTCTATTTATTCAGCTCTAGTCTCTTTCAATCTCCCACGCTTCCTCATCTCTCTATCCAATATGCTGGAGAAGATGAATGCAGTTTCCTTCATTCTTCTGGCTTTACTCTACCTGAAAAATACTAAGAGAGGGGTTTCAGGCTCCCTTTGGACTCTTGAGAGATCCAGAAAGAACTTGCATAAGTTTTCCAACTTGATAGCATGTGAAGAGCAGTTATTCATGCATATGCAAATGTTTTTTTACCCTTTCCAATTTTACTGTAACTCAAAAGAGCCTCTTTTTCATCCTCTTTTGTGCCCATCCTGACAACTGATTCAATTAATATTTATTACTAGTCCTATCACATGCGAAAAGATTATATTTTATACCTTTTAAAAAAACCAGGCCTGCCGCAAGTTCCAAATTTCCGTCTTTTTTCTCATTACATCAATTCAAGGATGCTCAGTCGCATCTATTCTTCCCTCTCACAGTTCTTCCTCATACTCCTACTCCTGGGATTTTCTCTCAGGCATCATATTCCGTCTAAACGAATGTCTAGAATATCTCTCATAGTGGGAAATTATTGTTACACGGTTCAAAACTACCTGTTCTCCATCACAAATTCATTTAAAACGCTACCTGGAGACTAGAATTGGTATGCTAAATTCTCTGGACTCTTTTAAATATGAAGTTGGCCATAACCAAAATATTCTAATCAGCACTGACTTTCCTCATCGCCTGTCTGTCACAGATTTTGTATCTTCTTCGGCACAATTATCACGCTATGTTCAACACTTAGCACTTTGCTAACAGCTATCAGAAAGTCGTTAAGCGTTGCTTATGTTTACTTTTCCAACTATCGAGGAAGTGCCATTCTGCCAAATCGTTGTGCATACTCCATAGTCCCATTATCATACCTTTGGTGCTAATGCGCCATTGCAAGAAAAATATCTCTGCATTATGCGTTACTCCTGCCTCGCTCTCTAACTGGAATCCTGGAGGTGGATTTCCCTTATTAGAACTTGCAGCAACTGTTGTAACGCATAAGGAAGTTAATTATAGACGGAAGAAAGGCTTATCATTGAGGTGAGATTGAGCTAAATCGCCCAGACTTAACAAGCCGTAGTTCGGAGTTTTTTAAGGAGTAGCCCGGGGCTCCGTCCCCTCGTTATCAGCCTTCGTGTTTCCAGGCTATGTGACTAGGTTCTAAAAATATAAATCCCGTTAATTCGCGTATCTGATTGATTTATGCAGATGTAAAAGAAATCTGTTCGTGTGTTTGTGCGAGAAACTTATTAGAACTTGCAGCAACTGTTGTAACGCATAAGGAAGTTAATTATAGACGGAAGAAAGGCCTATCATTGAGGTGAGATTGAGCTAAATCGCCCAGACTTAACAAGCCGTACATCGGAGTTTTTTAAGGAGTAGCCCGGGGCTCCTTCCCCTCGTTATCAGCCTTCGTGTTTCCAGGCTATGTGAGTAGGTTCTAAAAATATAAATCCCGTTAATTCGCGTATCTGATTGATTTATGCAGATGTAAAAGAAATCTGTTCGTGTGTTTGTGCGAGAAAATCAATAGCAATTCACAATTTGGCTGTTCTCCTACACGGGAAGGTTGTAAGAGCTTGTTGAAAGTTACATGATGCCCGGAACAAAAGTGCAGACGAGGAGCTAGCCATTGCACTGGGCAGGTAAGAAGAAATGCTGGGTGGTTGTACATGGATAATGGTGCGCTGCCACGCTATAGCCTATACTCGTGGTGGTATTTACTGTGGAATAATCGATTTCGTCGTGTGACTACTTTAGAAAAAGAGCTTACCCACTATGACAAATTGGAGAAGGGCATGAGCACCACTTATGGCGTTGGCACAATAAGAAATTCTTTTTGAATGCCCACCACTCGATCCTACCAAGAAATATGCTAGACGTATGTCACAATTGTAAAACACAAAGCAGCAAGTCACTTGCACCGAGTCCTGGCTGCTGACATTGTTAAAGACGATAAAAACCATTTGCGAACTTTTCCTATCGAGTCACGAACACAACTGACCATGTTAGCTCATGATAGCAGTGCTTGGCGTGCTTTTATTACAATTTGTATAAAAACATTTATGCTCGTTACTCCAGCAGAGCAGCTACAACAGGCTAAAGTACAAAACTCGCTCTGTAACTTCCTCTCAGACAAACTTGTCCTTTAACTCTCATTGCATTGTGGTTAGAGTTGGTTTCAGCTTCGTATCATCTTGCTCTCTTAACTGATGTATTCTGCTGTTCAGCAAGACTCCTTGCACTATGTAAAGCGTTCGCTGCACTGCGCCAGCTCGCTGCTGCGCTACCACGAGAGCTAACGTAGCTATCAGGTCATTTAGTTTGTCCGTCCTATGCATCTCGCCAAATCCTTAGCGATTAACTTATGTAAAAGGAATTGCGAAACTCTGAGTACACCATCTCTGTCCATGCTGTTGTCATTCCCATTCACTTGATAATGTTATTTAAGTTGAACGTGTAGACGACTCCAAGGTCGTGTTTTGAAAGGCAGCGCACGCTTCCACCTTTGCAAACATTATTGCGAGGAATTCCAATGCCCCACGTTTTTCATAACAAGTCTTCATCACCACTACCCCATATGTTCCTGATTACCATCCACGTGCACTTGTTGTTATAAGATGAGAGTGAGGGTCACTGCAATTACCTGCCTGTTCATAAATGCTGTTTGATCCTCTTGTTTATGGGATTTACCTAACACAATTGTTACTAAGGTATTGTCTAACTCCTGGTGGTTACAAAACAGAGTGTTTTGCGACCCCTACCCCTTTTATCCCTGTCTTATTCAAAAGCTTCGATGCTCAAGTCCTTTGTACTTGCTCGTTGAGCAAGGTGAGTTTAGCGAACTGGATTGCCCGATGGCGTGTACCGGTGAAACAAAATCCGTTCATAATAAGAAGAATATGAGATGCAGAACTGACAATCCGCGGCTCGAATAACTCTGCCTCCAGCGTTTGCATTAAATTAAGGCTTTTGCGAATGCGAGAGAGAAGAGTACAGACAGATGAGACACGATACTGGTTTGACAGGTACACAAAATCATTCAACTGCTTCCTTACCTTCATTGTGTGATGGACTGTGGAAGTTGTCGAGAGCTGGAAAGTCTCCTGTGAGTCGTCGACTTGAGCTCCAGTTTCAGGAATCAAACTATTTGGAATTTTTCACCGGGACCGAAGCCGGGGTACCGTTGAACAGTCTCCTTTCACCGTACACTATGTCTTTGAACGGTATCCATTATGTAAATTGAGAGCTAGAGACTTTACCTCCCTTTGAGCTGTCCTTCTTATTGAACTCCTTGATGTGTTTTCTCTCGAGCACTTAGCTTTATGTAAACGATATGACTTCGCTGCCCTTTACGCAGCTTAATTCCGATTAGCTTCGTGTTACCCTTGGGTTGTGTGTAGCGAAGCTTTGGGTTATCATTTCACAGGACAAGTGTTCTCGATCCGGTGGGCAATAACAATTTCAGTACGGCAGCCAACCCGGTTCCGGTTCATGACGACGTTTGTAAACTGATCCTAGCCTGCTCAGTGTCCTTGGTTTGATGTATTGTGGGATGAAGTACACTCGTCGTACCTGTGCGCGTAATCTCTTTGTGTCTCTTTGTGATTTAACCTCTCTAAAAGTATGTGTGTGACGGTATTTGAATCTTCTCAAGTACGTAACAGCGATAGCTGGAGGTTACACGGGGCATTAGAAACTGTCACGTTTGATAAAAGCGGTTGGAACTTTTGGCTGAATCCTCTTTTCTCGTAAATAATTTCAATCAGCTTATGGTACCAGACTAATTTGTGGTACAAGTTAAGTGCCTCTGTGTGCAAGCAGAGCATGAACAGTCTTTCTTATCTCCGTCATCCAATTAGCCTCGGTTAGATATGATTTGTTTACGTCACCTGGTAGATTACTTGCAGTAACGCTGATCCGATTAGTGGTAAATTGATCACAAACAATTTGCACAGCAAATTCGCCCACCAACCATCACCCCTGTCTCGACCGTGAAAGAGTGCGGATGTGGACTACGAAGAGGGACAACTTGCTCCCTGCTCTATGGCCTACGAGTCGTCACTTTCTCCGCAGCAGCAACCCGTGAAATCTCTTGAGAAACAGAGCCAACAATCACTCTTGACCTCGTTATTGCACTGAGGAAGTCGTCTTGAAAATTTCCGCGAGGGTGAGTAAAATAACCCCCGAAGTGCTCGTCCAACTCCGTGTTCAAGAGTGCCTCGAACTATGTAACAAGTCCTTCGTCACTCCTCCCTTCACCTGCCTCCGCTATCTGTGTGCGTGGAAGGACGAGCTTTTGGAAAAAATTCCTGCTTTCACCACTCCACTTGCCCTTCCATTAGCTGGCTTTGTGAGCTTACAAGAGCTGTCCAACTCGTACTTTGCATGCTAACATTATTCCATAGACGCTCACGAGGAAGAATAAACAAGAGAAATAGAATTCGTGTCGCGCCGGTCAATCATAAGCATGCTTGCACGCGTCCATGCTTTTTATGTCATCTTCAATTGTTTTACCACCAACAAATCCGCCAACACATTCTTATCTAAACGCCTCTTACGACTCAACAATACGTGTCTCTACTCCAGCTCTTGTAAGCACCCTACTATGGCGAAAGGGGTAACGAGCACAATTCTGTCCTCCGTCCAATCCTTGAGTCATAATATTTCCCTTTGTTTATCCCAGCTATTTGTGTCAAAAGCTTTTTACGCAGTCACGAACCATTCACACTGTGGCAGTTCCGCAAAGCTCATTTCGTCTGAGCAAATTCCAATAGTGCTGGAAGATTTCTCCGAAACAAGACCCTAATATAATCGAATGGCAACAATAAATAACACTTCCGCACCTCGTCTGTCGGATATTTCAACGTGCATACAGGACGGAGAGAACTATGAGAATAGAAACAAAGAGCCAGCCCACATTTTTTCATTAGATGCCCAAGATAACAAAGTGGAGCCAAACAGTTTGCCCTGCTGGATTCTTGAGCTATGGTTCATTTCCGATGCGATCGCTCTTTGCTGCCCCTTGCTCTCCTATGGCCTTTCTATTTATTTAATTCAAACAGGAAATTAGTTCCTTGTTCACCATTCATCCAGACTGTATCTCGTTTCCTTTAACGGCGAGTACCAGCTGAACCCGCATAACTGCACAGCATGCTATCCCTGGCTACCTTTTTAAACATGCCGTGTTATAGCTAGCACATGTGCTCCTTCGCTGGTTTCTTCTAAGCTTGCAGTGTGGTTCTGTCGTCACTTTCTCATGTAATTTTTTCACCGTATCAAAATGCAAATTCTCCGTATCTTTTCCTCAGATCCCACGTGTCATGCATAGCTTTGTAAGCACGTCCTAGTAATATTTTCTGTGTACTGGTCTGTGGCCTTCAAAGGAATTGAGGCTTTCACTGCTTACACACTAGCTAACAAGATTTTCATGGAAATTTATTTACTAAGATTAATTGCATACGACACGACGTGACATGGCCTCCAGGATGAGTAAATTCCCATAGTTGAAAAGGTAGCACTAGATTTATCAAGGGAGATTTGCTTGAATTCCTGGCTTTTCTCTGATGAAGAGAAGGTACAAAAAATTAATTCAGCATTGTCCGTATATTTTTCAGGCTGAATGAAATGGCGCTTTGGATGCAGTTTTGATTTAAAACGAGTACGTTTTAAAATATTTTTCACACATGATTTATGACTCGGAGCTGTAGTTTCAATTTTGTGTTGTGTTGTCACAGCGGTGAAGTAGTGGGATGAGGTAGCTCGTCGCAGTTCTGTGAATAATTCACACACGTGATTCACTTTCACATTTGTAAACAAAGTATAGAGAGTGTAGGTTCAAGTCCTGTGTTTGTCAGTTTTGGAATAGCGACTCTGCTCAGAATCGCTGTCCGTGAAATTTTGCACTACAAAAACACTTGTCCTGGAGGAACGTCACTGTGAAACTAAGGATAATTGGCCAGTTGTGCACGCGTTCAAAGCTGACAAGTCTGGTCTTTTCAACTCCTCTGTATGCACTACAAGTCTGAGGAGCAGTTTGTGGAAAAAATTGAATTTTTTCTACTCTCTCTCTCCACAACACAAGTTACCACTCCTGTGCTTTTGCCTTGCGAATGCGTGTCTTTCTCCACTTGCGAAACAAACTTTCCCCTTATACGTACACTGAGTACTACGTAGGAGCGGAGCAAGAAGCTTTCTCTTATAGCTCCTGGGTTCATTTTATAGCTCTCAGGAGAAGAAACAGTAGACCTGCTGCCATTATATTACTGTCGGGGTGTCTTATTCCCTCCATACTGTGCACCGGCTACGGATACAACACGTTCATGTATGCACGGTAGTCCTTGCATGGTGTCTGTGATTCCGTGGTTTGGCATTCAGTCAGATAACCCGTCGTGCTCGGTGAAAGCAGCTACTCTTGTTACAGAGTACGGTAGATGATGCAGTAACTTTACCGTGTTTCTCCAACTTTCTCCAGCTCTGCTCAACATCTATATCCTGCTGTGGTGTACAATATCGAATTGTATGCTACGGACTGCTGTCCCTCCTCATCCCATCCTGAGGCTGTGTTCCTTCTTTATGGTTTTCAGTCCAGTTCAGAGTAGCATGTGCTGTCTACTCGACTAAAGTTCGCTCAGGCCTTGACTCCGACATCACTTTGGCCTGTGCTCCAGGCTTGGCCCTATTTTTCTACGTTTCCATCAAAGCATGTGGAAAGTCGAAAAACAAGGAATGTCGGCCACAACAGCATTTCTCACCTCTTGTAAAGCTCTTGATGGAGGTCCTGCTCATTCCAGTTTCGGCATGCATGTGAGTTTTCAGCAGAACATCCACGTTTCATGCCCGTGCCCACGCTCCCGAATAGCAATGTGTGCCAGACCGTTGTAATAATATTAGTCTGCCAAAAAGTCAGGCAGGATCTGGAATTGCAGGATGGTTTCCACGTATATAGTCTCCATGTAGGCATGACTAGAGGGAATTCTTCCTGGGAGAGAAAAACTGCAAGGGATTTATTGTTATAATACACATATTTGTGACGCATTCGCTGTTTTGAGTTATGGTGGCGGGGTGAATGCGTAGTATCGGTATCTCGGGGCGGCCAGTGCTTACGACCGTGATCTGATGATGGGTGAATTGCTGGCTGCCCCAAAGTCACTTGACGATTCCGGTTCAAATTTGACAGCTACACCACGTCTCGTTGATCTTTGAGCACTTGCTACATGCTTGCATGAGCATGGTGTGTCGAGAGACCAGACGGAGAACTCAAGGCTCAGAAGTGATGCGATCACTTGATCGGTAATACCGCAGAAAGTCAGCAGATATCGGGTGTACGTGAGGTCCGTCCTGCTGGATAAAGCAACTGTCTGTCTAAAGAATTCCCAAACCAGAGGTGTCCAGGCATTGTGGAAAAGTATGTGCATACACATTCTGCAAGCGTCAAACTATGAGTCGGGGTCAAGTATTCGGGGCGTTATTGCGATACCCGTGGTTGGGATCGAGCAGTTGGCCAAGAAAACGTAAATAAATTTCATCTAGCTGGAAAAAATCTTTGAGATAAAGCAACCGGATGCACAAGAGAGAATTTTGGACGAGGAGTGCCAATTCTTTTCTGCGACTGTTGAAAGAAGAATGGTGGAGCTTAATGTTTTCCCACAATCTATCGGCAGTACTGTTTTCCAAAGCACTCTATCTATCGTCATCATCGCCGGAAATCTCTTTAGATAAAGCAGAGGCTGGAGTGTGTGTTGCCTTAATTTTGCATGTACACATTGCTTTTTCACAGATATCCCTCCGTGCGTCAAACTATATACTTTCTCTCCGCTGGTAAGTGAAAGTAAGCAGCTTTTCATCTCTGCTGTTTTCTTCCCCTGCGGTCTATTCTGGCAGGCCATGTGATCAGCATTGGCGAATGTCCATGATCAGCAGGAAAAAACACAGACTGAGCGTAAGGAGCGAGGCAAGTAATCCTCTTTGCCTTCATTAAGCATTTGCAAGAAGAGCTTTCACAAGAAATTCCGCCGCCTTTCTCTCTTTTCAATGCGACCCACGTGTACTTTGTCCTTCTGTTTAATTTTTGTTTGTTTGCTTCATTTTGTCACATCCACTTCCAAGTAGACTAATTTCACGGTTCGCGATCGTACTTTCATCAGCATTGTGTACTTAGTGAGCTACTGGCTGCTACTGTTGCCACTGTACTGCTCCCGGTATAGTAGTCAGGTTCACAATTTTCCGGTTCTAAGCACGTATTCAAACTTTCATTGCGGATGTGAAGATCAATTCAGTAAACTATTTATTCGCGGTCAACCGAACAGTCCATCAATCATTAACCGTCCACAGGATGCTTAAACTTGGGGTTGGTTGCATACTCTCTAACTCACTTGTACATGTAACCGGGTCTTTTTTGCAATCTTCCCAGTTCCATTAACGCCATCATTCACCCACCCGTTTCTTTAACTCAGCAAACGCTTCTCCTAAAATCAATTCGGTAACAAATGGCGATGGCGAAATCGATCCGTCCTCCTCTTCCTCCGTATTCTTTAATTCTCTTCCCCAGCTCCTTGCTCAATTAACACCAAATCTCACAGAATAGGTTGAATGAATGCTTTATGTCGGTCAAAGTTTTACTGGAGTAATACAGAATGGGTGGTCAGGACATCAATCAATCATTCAAATTTTAAGTTTGGGGCTGGTGGGATACTTCCGTGGAGCTGGAATATTTGTCATTGTGGTATGAATTGCTCGTTGTTTTCCATACATGAAGCTACATCACACTTTATTCTCGAGTTAGATACGCGGTCGATACTTCGTGGAACGATTGGAGCATCTGCCTTGGTTGCAGTTTGACCTTAAGCATGAGAATTAGCTCCTGAGCACACCAGGGCTCAAGTCCACATGATGCTTCTCTGAGCCCAAAATCCGTTCCGACATTTAATGATTTCTTCAGTGCTAAAGATTTAAACGCGAGTTCCTTTGTGAATCCGGATTTATTCAACCATTTTTACTACGTTCACAAGAACAATTAACGCAAATATTTGCTTCGGCCATAAATACTGCATGACTACAGTCATTGATGCTAGCTGTTAAAACGATTTTATTTGAATGTCTACAGATCGCGCAGGGTAAGGGGCGCCATCNTTTATTTGAATGTCTACAGATCGCGCAGGGTAAGGGGCGCCATCTGGTTTTATTCTCTGCTTTCACTCCATGTAAGGTTACTCTTTCTCCCAACCTCTGGCAGGATTTGGTTCACTTTCACATTCTTCTCTTTTTCGTGCTTAATCTCTCGTACGTCTATTCGGTTATATAAATGCAGTTCCCGAAAGCCAAAGAGCATAAAAGTTGTCAAATAATTGCGGACAAGCTCTGAAACAGTGGTTTGATTGAGTACAAACTGGTAGGACCTGTAATTGCAGCACTGGTGTATGCAGAGCCAGAGCCTAAACTAAGAACCTGCTCCTATGTTAAAGATTCAAGACTTGAGTTGTCTCACGTCCCTTGTAGCTAGATGGGAAAACGAAGAGCTTATCATGGCTTTTGAGCGTGGCACCGAAATGATTGACCCTAAGGGCAGCGACATCGGCCTTGTTCAAAATAGAAAAATTTAGTATCTAACAACCATGGAAAAAACTTGGGTTGGGCTCGACCGAATGAATGGAATGTGGGGAAAATTTCACCGCCTGGCTTCTAAACGCCTGGCCTTAGGTTTAATTCTGTTTTGCCTATAAAAACTAAACGTTAACTACATTAAACTGGTTGATGCTATTGACTTTCCGAACTGAAATACTAACGGTCATGCAAAACAGTCTAGTAAAAAAAATAGCGGTACACCCGTAGTGCACTGCCCTGTTAGCAACGCGGACACCTTGAAATAGAGTTTGAATTACTTTTTTCTCGCCTTCGGAGCTTTGGCTTTATAGAGGCATTGAACATGCTTACCGAAACTGCTCCCTTGAAATCCGTTATTCCGCTTTACTTTCACCGCCAGCTCTCTTGGCATCCTATTCCCCTCGTCACCTTGTTCTTATTAGCTGCGGTCTTATGAGGCTCTCTTATTTTCTCCTCGTCCGCTTCATCTTCCGAAAAAGTTGCAACTACGAAAGTTAATCCTAATCCTGACAGCTGTTACGAACTTATATTGACTTTGTTGAACTAAGAGGATGAGGAGGATAGAAGTGCTCGCTCTCTCTCTTCTTGGAAAAGGTACAGAGTAAAGGAATGTCTTCCATGACACGTAGGAGCCTGAATTCAAAGTACCTCTCATTTTCTCCTAGCCGCTTCTTCCCTTGTAAAAGTGAGCCGAGACAGCATGTGCAGAATAAAAGATGAAAAGAGCGAGAAGGAAACATCCTAAGGTATACCACTACTTCGTAACAAACGCAAGTTTGATTCTAAGACCTCACCTTTTTGTATTCCTTACCTTGTCAGTGTCTCAGGTGTTCAAATACTTGCACAACCGATCGGTTTCCCAGTTGTTAAATCTAAATCTTGCCTCGTTGACTGTTCTCTTTCCCTTTCTGAAATACATCCAAGACATGTAGTTTTCGTCGTTAAATACGAATTCGCAAGAAGTTGGGAAACACTTTTGCAGTACTGCAAAATGCGAACTAGAAGGAACGCACCTGCTAACCTTCCATTAGAGGCCTGAAAACTACACAAAATAAAAGGGGATGCATTAGTAGTGTTAGAAAAGCGTTGTTACCATTGCGTAAGCAGCAGAAAAGATCACAAGTTTGAAACCTTTTACCGTGTTGCCTAGCACACGTCTTCCAAATGGGACAAAAGTCAAACTTATTTAAACTCTTGTGTGAGCCCCATTTATTCATCGTTGAGAAGCTTTCAAGAAGTGTTTAAAACCATGTCGAAACTTTTGCTCGCAAACTTGCCCTCATAATAGCGTCCATTCGTTAATTTTCACTGTCTATGAAAATCCAGCACTCCAGATGCGTGAAAGCACCGGCACCTTGTCGACGTGCCCACAATAGGCTCCGTCCGGATGGGTATCTCATCCGTACTTCCGATATCCCTTAAGAAAAATAAGGTGACAGGGAATCTATAAAGACAGTTCGAGCATATGGTGTCTTTCCAGTCTACGCTCCGTCCTACCGTCTTCCTTCCTCCGAACAATCTATGAGTAGCCAAGTGATTAATGGCCGTGACAAGAAGACATCTAAAATGCACCATCACAACATACACATGCTCCCCTCTGCTCTTCCCCATCCGACTCAACTGTATTTATATGCCATGCCTGCTTTTCTCTCCAAAGACATGAGCACATACACAGGGTAACTTATGGACCCCCCATTTCCAGCGTTCAAAACAACTTTTCCTCCACTCATTTCTTTTGAAAAAGAAGAAAGCACAAGTGGCATAATTCGCTCATAGTCTCTCTCTCTCTCTCCCAGACGAGTTTCACCCTTTGCGGTAACCCCTTCGCCGGTGGAAATATTGCACCCAGCATGCGAAAAAACCGGTGCTCATTTCACTTCAAATTGTTCTAGCACTCAAGACTCAATTGTTCCATTGTTTCTCCGTTCTCCAAGGAGGAACGACGAAAGGACATAACTTATGGAACACGTATCTCCTATGTAGGTTCTACTTAAATCCGGTG
This sequence comes from Sminthurides bifidus, assembly GCA_009872375.1. NCBI lineage: Eukaryota > Metazoa > Arthropoda > Collembola > Symphypleona > Sminthurididae > Sminthurides > Sminthurides bifidus. The sequence continues at coordinate 21,163 of VRMD01000482.1, forward strand.
TCTTCATAATTCACAGTTGCATAAAGTTTTTAGACCCCTTTTATTGTCTCAAATCTTTGGTTCTTCCACCGATCCTCTTATAGACCTCTCGTAGCAACTTTAAATACTCCAATTCTCGCCAACTGGTTAAAGCGCCTCTTCAACTTAAATACAATAGCCACCAAAGTTGTTCTCATACCAAACATAATTCTCAAACAATGAACAAGACGAGTTCAAAGAAACGACCCATACCACGAGATACAATAACTTTCACTCACTTTCAACAACTCGCCAATAGGTAGCACCACCTCCCAACTTTCTACCATTTCCCAATTCGTGGATCCTGGAACTACCTGATGCCACGAGGTCTGCGGTGCATGCACCTACTCATCGCTGGTTTGTAGTCAAACTACCAATGCCAACTTCTCTAGGCATTTTTCTCTACGTATGCCTGGCAAGAGGAAGATTCCTACAGCTAGCATGTAAAATCCAGTTGGTGTTTATCAGACGAAAAAGAAAGTTTGAACAGCAGTGCAAATACTTGTTACATCATCACTCTGAGGATCTGAAGAACAGGTATTGCATTTGGAGGTACAGACCGTTGACCTTTTCTAGGACTGTCTCAGGATTCGATCCTCTTCCAGATTACCCATATGCACATTAGAAGGTAATTGATCGGGTGTTTGACACTTAGTGCTGGTGCCCGCATTTTCGCAATTCATCACCATACACATTTCTTGCCATTACGTGCACCTTGAGCATATCACTGCTTTATACCTTCTTCTATTGTTAGCAAGTGATAATTGAGCTCCAGTGCCGTAGCTCACAACCCCATTTTAACTTCGCAGACCCTTTGACCACTCTTTGACGAAACTGGATTAAGGAAGTTTCAAGGATGGCCTTTGATTACATGCTTTAAGGACGCATTGAAAGAGCTGTTTAAGTTACACTTTGAGCGTTCTTTACTCATGTACACATTCTCCCCGCTACATGCAGTGGTTTAAGGCTCCTCATGAAAGTCCCCCTCATCTGTGAATGTGAATAACAAGTTTAAATAATAACAAAGTTTACTTCAAAATCAGCGACTTGTTACTTTAGAGCAGTGGCTTTTAGCCTCGAAAAGTTTTAACGGCAGTGCTTCAACCTTTCATTCTTCATTTTTCCGGTTTGGGGTGTGTTTTACTTCAAGTGAGCATCAATGGACTTTCGCCCAAGTTTCTCCATGTAACTTTTGGTGGAAGGGTGCTGCTAGTGAAAATAGTCGAAAATATCACCCCGTTATTCCTGTTGTAACTCTTCCTGCCCTCGCACTCCGAGACACTCCTTTGTGAAAACTGTCTATTGATAACCTCCTTAACGTCTAGATTCGTTAGTCGTACGTATCAAGACTTCTCATAATTTTCCGTCGTGTACACCGCTGGTGAAACGCGACTTCTGTCTCCGAGATGTCGACAACCTTTGAAATATGCTGCTCGAATTTTTACTCATTCCTGTGTTTTGTTACTCGAGTTTCTTGATACCTTTTACGGTTAGTTGCAAACCAATAGCGACGCGCGATTAGTGAGTCGTGCATACAACCATACGTATGCTTTGAACCGAGTGGAGTTCATACACGTACTTTTCCGCAATCTGTAGAAATAAAGCCCTTGTCTTCCTTTCGTGCCCTGCGTCGCTATCGGCAGTGATGCAATAGAGCATTATTCATCTTCTGCTCTCAAGAGCCATCGCCTTTAGGATTTGCTACTTACACTTACGCCTTGATAAGATTGATATCGCGAACCTATGTACAAGTTTGTTATGTATACTCGTATCCTTCTTCAAAGTTTTGCCATTTCAACAATAGCTCAAAAGCTTATAGGATTCTATCCAGAAAGATCAGTTGAGCGATTTCTCCAAGTCTCTGTCGTTCGTGACTAAATGGGAGGAGGTTTTCGGAGCAATTCAGGGCATACTGTTCTGTGAGATCATCACTATCAAGATGTGCTGTTGGAGTATGTAAATTCTTAATTTTCTTCTTCAACTCACATATGAGCGTGAAAAAAATTGAAATTCTCAAGAGTCTATTTTGTGCACACGCAACCAAACGTGTACATTGTTCCTTCTCTGACAATTGATTTTCTCCCACTTCACACTTCCGACCCAAGTTCTTTGCTTCCTTCACCCCATTGAATGAAATCATCCTTGAGAGAGGCCTAACAAGACTCTATCGCAAATCGTTTCATCCACACTCGTCATGTAATTTATTCCTGGAGACCCACCGCGCTCCCACCTTGGCCTGGGCCATTACAATTTCCTCCGCCACACTCACCATGGCCGGTCCAAGTCACCTGTCACAGCCCTTCCTTCGTCATTCTTCAAGTTTAATAGGAAATTGTTCATCTCATTCGCCATAACTCGGCGCCCATGCACATTCTTCCTGGTCGTAAATTGCATCCTGAATCGGTATTTCCACAGGTTTTCCCCCCTATCCGTCTCTCCATCTTATGTGCACCGTACTGATAGGAGTGATGCATCTTTTCCTCTTCCTTTCTGCTTCTCTCCGTAAAGCATCATTAATACAAAATCCATTCAACCTTCCTCGCCATTTTGGCAACTGATTTATTCGCACAAAAACACTCTCAATCCTTCCCAACTAGGCTTATTATTTCTATCCAATCAGCTTCACTTCACGTCTTATAAAATATGCAAGCATTTAATCAAATTTCTCTCAAATGGAAAACTCATTTGACAATTCCACACACTTTCACTTACATTTCCTAGACAACTCTCATTCTTTTCCCTGAGCACTTTCCGCCATACGTACGTGCGTCACATCATTAGCGTGCTGGAGGAAGGATTCCGCGTTGTAAAGAGTTTTCTCTCTAGCGAGTAATTCTACCTCACCTCTTTTGTTGTGCCATTCCATGCTGGAGTGAAACCGTTTCAAAAGACCGGAGAAACGGCCAAAAACCACGGGAAAATTCCGCATCATCTTGCTCTAACAGTAACATTTGAAAGATAGTGGAGATGTGCCAACTGTACCAGAAAGCTACAATGTTCCTGATTCCTTGAATAACCTGTTCCGGTACAACGGTACCCTAAATTGGGGTTTCCATGACAGCCGAGTTAGTGATGTTCGACTTTAGAAAACAATCACTTTCTACCGTGACTAACTTGAGCAAGAGTGACTGCGCTTCAGTAAATATTCCTGTACTTTCTTAGAGACTTTTGAAAAGAATCTCCCATTCCTCTACTTTATGTCCATGTCACTCAACGTCGACTTTCATTTATTTTCATCTTTCTATCGTTTTTACTTTCTCTATCTTTCTCCACAAAACTTCTTTCATCTCCCAACCCATCCGTCCAATCTTTATCTTCCCACCTACCCTTCGCCGTCCTCCGTTCTCTCCCTCTAGCTCCACACTCTATTCAATTTTTTACCATTGAATTCCATTGCCGCAGCAGGATTGTACTGGGACTGGGACAAGCACCCTCGCTCTCGTTTGTTTTCCAGCTTCCTCCGAGTAGTTTTTCCGCCGAGATTCCATGCACAAAAATTTACACAAAGCTCCATCCCTGTCATTCTTCCCTAATCACGTTGTCAAGCCTGCCCCCAAGCGCTCTTCCAATCATTCTTTCCTATCCCATTTACACACCGTAAAACGCTCTTCTCAAACGTATCCGTCGGGCCCAAGAACGCGAGTGAAAGTACGGAAACAGAAATTTCCTTCATCCCATCCACCCATCCCAACGAACCGTACAAACATCATAGATTTGTAAACTCGTTCAGTCTCCGCCCACATCTATGAAAATTCATTTCTATCACCATCGACCACATAATCTCACCAAGATCGCAATCCAGCTCTATCCTCCACCAACCAAGTGCCGAACTTGAATAGCAACATGTTCACACGTCATGGTTCATCATGACAATAACAGGAATCTATTGTTTTCCATGGCATATCTTTATCATTTATGATGCCCGAACTATCCTTTCTCTTCTTTCACCTGCCTTTCCCAGCATAAATCCGGAGTTTGTATGCCATTCCATTGTACATTGGCGTTTCATAAAGTCGTTCTTCTACCAGCCATCTCCGCCCGTACGGTCGTGAAAATATCTCACAGCTTTAAAATCAACAGTCGCATATCTCTTCTCGACTTTCGCTCTCCTACTTCTTCATTTCATTTACGAGCATTCCGAGGCAGAAATTCTCCTCGCTGAAATTCAACTCCCACTGCCACTTAAAACAAAACTATGCCTTCGTAGGTGTAATTTTCCTCTGCCTGCCCTCGTTATGTTTGAACTCTTACTTCCCAAACCAAAGACAGTTCTAGATTCTAGGGTATGTTCACCTTCTTTCTCCAGCTTACTTTATGCGCAACTTTTGTACTATCTTAATTTTTGCGCTACGTTAACCAGCATTTAGTTGACATGACATCACATCTTGGGTCCAAAAATCTGGATGCACAGTACCGACTTCTTTGGGACTGTCCCACTTCAGATCTGATGCCGTTTATGTTCCATTGCTTGCTAAGCATTAGCGCATTGTCCTTTCTAATTTAGGCCAGACAGTTCTCACTTGTGCAAGCATTTTTACCGAAAAGTTTTTTTCTTGAAAACAATTGTAGTGATACAAATGCCGGGGAAAGTGTTGCAAACGTCAATGACTTACGTATGCATGAGTGGAAAATATCGCATACACTTGAGATTACAGTGGAAACAATGACGTAAGTCACCTTTCTCGAAAATCCCAGGTAAATTCACACAACCAGAAAATGTCCTTTATACCTTCACCGACTTTCGAATGCTGGATATGCCGGGTACTG
>VRMD01000483.1:0-25932 GCA_009872375.1 Sminthurides bifidus
TTCGGACGACAATCAGTAGAAACCCAGCAGGTGTCCAGCAAATTAGTTGTCTTTCTCAACGGAAATAACACTTTGACAATGGCGATTTGAAACATGTACAACTTCAGCAAAGGAGCCCTTAATCTCGGATTTTCAGTAAACTCGTCACCAGAAAACAATTCTTGTCCCTTGTACAATTGACTTTCAGCTCTGAAGCTCCATACGACGTTTCTCCCTCCGTTGGTTATATTCTGTAGGCTGCTCGCCATTTGTTGTGCTACATTCACCGGATCCCATTTAAACTGTAAGTACCGCGTAAGCGATAACTTACCGGGAGTATACGACTTTGTGTGTGGTTGTGCCAGGCAGAAGGAGCAGTATACGAATCCGTTGAAACTTTCACCACCGTCCAAGTCATAAATGAGGGAAAAGTCCGGGATGACTTTACCAACTATGTCGTACTTCCACGGGCATTCTCTGAAGCTGAGAGCAATTAAAGTTTGCGGGACGATCGGAAGGAAGAGGTGCTGGTTTTTTCTGCTTTCAGTGATGACTTTTATGATTCTTCTTTGCTCGTTTGTTCCATACGCAACAACATGGTGTTGAATCGTGCGTTGCACCACGTTTGTTAGATTCAAGGATTTGAACCGCATGTAAACTCCCGATTCGTTAAACACTGATTTAGAGGAAACGTGCATGTAGGGGATGCCGATGTCCTGTATTTGATGGAAATCGAATATTGTAGTGCCACCCCGAAAAACTAGTAGGGAATTGGAGAAAGTCGGGGAGAATCCCTTTAGAGGGATGTGACGAGGAAGGAATTTTAGTTTAAGGGTGGAGGTTTTATTAGCGTTGCTGGGCGTTTCATTTGTGTAGGTTGCGATGGAGTAACTTTTTGCGGATGCTTCAGGGTGCCTTGTCAAAGGCAAAGATTGACAGTGGTGGATTATACTAGGAAGAGAGGATAAGAATATGAAGAAAAAGACGAGGGATGAGAAAATTATCGCAACACATGCCATATTATTGGTTTTGGATTTCAAAATGTTACTGGTTTTCAACAGCAAGCAGGAGTCAACTTATTCCACCCGTACGGATACTAAGTCTGGTTTAAAATGTGTATCATGTGATTAACTTTAACTCAAGGCTACCAAGTCCTAAAGTCTGGTTACTTATGCTTGCAGTTCATAGATAATACCTGTCTCTGTAAAGCACATTTCAAGTTTTGAAAACGTATTGCTGATTTAGTGGCAAAGGGCTCTCTATCAGTCAAATCATGGTGCAATAAAGACATTATTAACATCACCTGTAACTTCACTGTTACAACAGTGAATTCGTCTGCTTCACAAGTAACGGTTGAGACATGCTCTTCAAAACGAGGATACAATCGATATTTACTGCATCACATCAGCAGGATTTATAAACGTTGTAATGCGCACATTCTCCATTTAACGAGTCTTACTTGTTTCGAACTTGTTTTACTGACACGGTAATGGTGCTTGCATCAATCAGAGCCTTGACGATCAGCTCCACCACAAACGTCCCTGCAGCTATTATGGCACAGTATATGAATACGGTGAAAATGGCTTTCACCTCGTCATGTACCAAACTCAATGCTTCAACTCCAGCAGTCGTCTCCTCAAGGAATTCATTTTGCTTCATCTGGACAGGTGGATACAGCATCAGATCCCACTTGGCCAGAAAACCGAAAATACCCGATTGTTGTAACACCCGCGTTCTTCTTTGCATCCACCTCGTTTCAGGCGCAAAGTGGCCCATTCTGACTGTTACCTCTATCGGAGACTCGAACCCATTTCCGCCGAAACCGTCACGAGGTCTCAACTTCTTCAGCTCTTTCGGTCCTGTATGGGCAAACTTTATGGATGGGTCCTGCAACATCATTTTCTTGAAAAGGTTCCAATACCACGCAAACTCTGACTTTGGGACGACGAAGGCAGCTTCTGGTCGCCTAGTCATCCAATAAAAGATGTTGCCGACGTTCCACGTCTCGTTGTCCGGGATGTGATATCGTTTCATGCCAAACGTCCCCTCATGTTGTACGAAAATCAAGGGAAGTGCAGAGTTCCCTACCTCTCGAATCAAAGCCAAGCCAATCTTTCGCCCTTGCTCAGTCAAGTTTCGGTAATGGTTCCCAACGTAGGAAGCGATCTCCGTGGGTAAGACTACGTCTAAACGGTTTTGCATTTTGGTCAACTTGGCCAAGTCTGGCGTGCATTCGGACAAGCGTTTGATAGTTTCATCAAAGTGACTCATTAATTGGTTGGTAAAAGGAGCGAAAGAGAGGCTGCGATCAACGCGATGTTTGAGCCACTGAATGACAGGGTGGACTTCGAGGGGCGTGTCATATAAGGATGCGAATTGAAGTAGTTCTAGTCCAGCCAAAGCAAGCTGATTGGCCATCGTATGATGCGTAACAGGAATGTGTGGGGGTCGATATTGCAAGGGACCGACTGTGCAGTTCTGAATTTGTCTTGCATCTTCGAAATTATTCAAATCCCAGAGCATTAGTTGCCGGTCGCAAGTATGCATCCAGCTGCCACGAAGATTGTACCTGTGACTCTCAGGGCCACGATCAGGATAGTATTCACTTACGTCCTTTCTTCTGTCCATGAACAGGTAGAGGGAAAAATTCTCAAAGTCTCTCCAATCAGTAAGCTCCAGTTCATACGGAAACGGGAAGTTGAAGCTGCTCCGCATGAATGCCATGTACCAATTTGTGAGAAACCAAGTGCCGAAGATCCAAGGCACCAAGTGAAGACGCAACAGCCTCGTATAACGACGGTTCCCAGCTTTGCGCGTTGCCAGTGGCAACGAACGGGGATACTGGGATATGAAACTAGCGCACATGTAGCACACGGTTTTGATGATTTCACTACCTGTGGCCCGCACATTTGCTGTGAAGTTGTTAACCAATCGACTTTCAGGCTTAGCCGTTCGTGCCATTGTGGAAAGTAGCAGGCCTGTCAATGCCACCAGGACGACAAGAGCTAGCCAAACACCAAAATTGTATACTTTCAAGAATATTTGCGCTGCTGAATCGCTTCGTGTTTCCCGGACGCGTTCAGATGTAATGAAAATGACCTGATCGTCTGTAAGTACTCTTCGACGAAAGCCCACGACCAAATCCAAACCAAGGGTCTCTATTAAGGAATTATCAACAATTGTATCCGGTATTCCGCGACTGTTACAAGGCTGAGACCCGAGTCTTTCGCACAGAGTTGAACGTTCTTTTAGGCTTTGAGTGTAGAAGCAATCGGTTATAAGCCAGCAGGACTCTTGTGCATGTGTCACGTGCCTTATTGGAAACAGTACTTTGATGGCAGCAATGTGAAACCTGTACAACCTTAATAATGGCGGCTGGAACCGTGGTGACTTCGGGGGAATGAACTCATTACCGGATATCAGTTCTCGACCGAGGTAAAATTCCTGGTTGTAGGAACGCAAGGCTAGCCAAACAACGTTTAACCCACCTTTAGTGATATTTTGTCGAGCCAGTTCCATTTTCTGCGCAACGTTCTCCAAGTTCCACTGAAATGCCATTGTCTGTAGTTGTGAATATTGAAAATACGGTAAAACAAACAAATGTGATTGGGACAAACAAAATTTACATGCGACGTAACCGGTGTAACTGTTACTAGAGTTAGGGTCGTATGCCAGCAAAAAGGTAATAAAAACTCCTACTGACGAGTATGCGTCGAAAATTGGTTGAAAATTACCAAAATTATTGATTTTGCTGAGACAGACAACAGTTTGCGGAAATACTGCAAGGATAAATCGTGATTCCCTGATTAGACCAAACCCTGTAATGTCGCGACTACTTGAGCTGAGTCCATACACCACAATATGATGCGTTATCGATTGTTGCGCTTCATTTGTTAGATTCAAAGATTTTAACCGACTGAAAACGAAACTCTCCTTCTCGAAAGCTGAGGAAGGAATGTGTACGTAAGGAACACCCAGCTGCTGAATTTCGTCAAAGTTGAACAGTTTTGTATCCCCCCTAAATATCAACAAGGATTGGTAGAATGTCGGTGAAAGTCCAGACAGGGGTACGTACTCCGGATATTCATGAGATAAGGCCCGATGAGAACTTTCGCTGACATCGTCAATGTTCTTGGAAGAGCTGCCTAATGTTTTCAAGGGAGGCTGCCATAAAGGCAATGGATTTAATATCGGAGGGCCGCGCAGGTTGTGGCCAGACACCGACGCATGCAATGGAAAAAGAAATACGGCAGCAGTAACAATCAGAGTAACACAAGCCATATTGGATACACGATAGTTAATGTATACTAATAATTCTAGCAGCCAACTTTGTTTAACCAATTTATATCAGGCGGTATTTTGATGGATACTGACGAAATTCGCTGTCGGTACTGTTGCTAGATCCTTGTGTCTTTGGGAAAACGAAGTAATCTAGTATCTATCTTGTCTGATTATCTTCAAGGTCATTTGTAATCTAAGTACTAATGCCTCAAGCTCAGCATGGGTGTTCGTCCTCGTTCCTGTCATTAAACCTCGCAATACTTCATAGAATACGCTATCAATCCTCGGTACACTCTCAAAGAACCTGTCAGAAGAAGTATGGACAAAATACATGGATTGGTATGTTCAAGAACCTTCGTTACTATGTTTGCAAAATAGTTTCACGACATCTTTCGTTAAATCGAACGGTTTTATGGTACCACTTGTGAAAATTTGAATGACAACGTTGCTTTAACTAGAGCCTTGACGATCAACTCCGTCACAAACGACCCAGCAGCTATCACAACACAGTATGTGAATATGGTGAAAATGGCTTTCACCTCGTCATGTTCCAAACTCAATGCTTGAACCCCACCAACCGTCTCCTCCAAGAACTCATTTTGCCTCAATTTAACAGGTGGAAAGAGTATTTGATCCCATTTGGCTAGAAACCGGAAAATTCCAGAATGTTCCAATGCTCTAATTCTGCGTTGCAGCCACCTTGCCTCCGGAGCATAAAAATCCATCCGGGTAATGATCTCCGTAAGAGACTCCAGCCCACTTCCTCCAGATCTGCCACCTGGTCTTTCCTTCTTTAGTTCCTTGGGCCCCGTGTGAGAAAACTTGATTAACTTATCCCTCGACATGATTTCCTTGAACAGGTTCCAGTACCATGGGAACTCAGACTTGGACACGACGAAGGCCGCTTCCGGCCGTCTGGTCATCCAGTAAAACGTGTTGCCGACATTCCATGTTTCGTCAGCTACCGACACTCGATCAAACTTCCAACCGTTCATGACGTAGTTGGGCGTATTCCGTCCAACCTCCAACCAATTGTTTCCCACTTTTCGAAGCAATTCTACGCCCAAATGTCTACCCTCCGAGGTCAAGTTTCGGTACCGCTCACCAACGTAGGTCCGGAGCTCTCGGGGTTGAATTATGTCGAAGCGGTTCAGCATTTTGCGCATGATATCCAAGTCAGATGTGCTTCTCGATGCTTTTTTTTCAGTCTCATCTGAACTGGAAATATGGACAGTACTGTCAATTGGAATTTTAAGGTCCCACAAATTTTTGATCCATTGAACGATAGGGTGTATCTTGAGGGAGGCACCGTGTACTGAACGCATCATCTGCATTATCGGTTCAACTGACGCGGTTGAGTCGTTGGCCAACAAGGCCTCCATGAAATGTATCCCCGCCAATGCAAACTGGCTGATCACCATGTTACTTGTGACAGGAATGTGGGTCCCTTGATTATGAAGACAGTTCTTGACTTGACTAACATTTTCAAAATTTTGCATATCCCACACCAGCAATTTCCTCTCACATGGAATAAGCCATTGCCCTTGTAGCTTGACCCCTTGACTGGATTCCTCTAGTTCCTGTGTTCGATCTATGAACGCGTAAATTGAAAAATTTTCAAAGTCTTTCCAATGACGCATTTCCAGTTCGTAAGGAAACGGGAAGTTGAAGCTGCTCCTCATGAATGCCGTGTACCAGTTCGTTAGAAACCAAATTCCAAAAATCCATGGTACAAAATACATACGCAGAATCCGTACCGTATTTCGCTTCATTGCCAAACTTTTTGTTAATGACAACTTGCGCGGATACTGCGCCAAAAAGGCGGCAAAAAGATAGCTAACTGTCTGGATCATGTGGGAAACTGTAACCCACACAATTTTTACGGTGTTGTGTAACGAATCATTGAGGTCATTTTGGACAATCGTGTGTAACATAACGGAAACCAGTAGGCCTGTAATTGCCAGCAGGATGAAAAGTATCGACCAAACAGCAGAAGTGAAGATCTTCAAGAAGATTTCAACTGCTGAATCCCCTGCCGCGTCGCGAACACGCTCGGAAGTAATGAAAATAACCTCGTCTTCTTTTAGGCCGCGACGACGAAACCCAAAGTCAAAGGATGACGACAGCCTGACGTCTCTGTTGACCATGCCGGGGTTCATAATATCACGAATACCGCGGTTGCTGCATCCTTCAAGCACGTAATTTGTGGTACAGCTGGTCAAACGTTTTCTTCTTGAATAGCAATTGGTAAGAATCCAACAGGCATTGAAGAAGTAAGTTTCATCCTTTTTGGGAAATAGTAGTTTAATTGCAGCAATGTGGAATCTCTGAAGTCGTAGTAAATACGGTTCGGTTTTTAGACTTGATACTGCGGTAAACTCAGTTCCTGAGAGCAACTCTGCCCCGCCATAGAAATCGTAGTCATAAGAACGCAACCCCCAAACGATGTTCCTCCCAGCTTGCGTTATGTTCAGTCGGCTATCCTCCAATGGCCGTGCAACGTTTGTCGTGTCCCACGCAAACTTCAGTATTTGGGTTTCCGATCCATAATTCGTATTCAGAGGAAATGGTTCCATGGGGGGCTTGTACTGGCAAAACTTGCAGAGTACATAACCGTCAAGACTATTACCAGTGAGACGGTCATATGTCAGAAGAAAGCTTACGAAAACCTCTTTTGAAGAGTAAATAGAGAAGATTCCACCAGGTGAATGCAAATGATTTTCCAAAGTGTTTTTTCTGTCGCTCAGAGCAATGAGAGTTTGGGGGAAAATTCGAAGAATTGTAAGAGATTCTCCGGTTATTGCAGAAATATCTCTTAGCGATCGTGTGTTGGTGCTTATTCCATATACCACGACGTGGTGGCTGATAGACCGTTGTGGTAAATCCGTTAGGTTTGAGGCTTTGAACCTTTTCAGAACGATGAACTCGGGCCAGACGGATTCAGAGGATATGTGCATGTAAGGAACTCCGATGTGTTGAACTTCTTCGAAGCTGAATATAGTCGTGTCGCCTCGAAAGATCAACAAGGAGTTGGAGAAAGTCGGCGAAAGTCCGGAAAGAGGTATGTACTGCAGATGCACACTTGGTTGAACAGGGGAGGATATCCGATCAGTAGGGATATTTGACATTACCGACCTAGTTGGGGGATATTTTGTTCGAAGTATTGGATTCGGGTCAATGGTAGGAGGAAGTGGGGCAGCTGAATTCCAGAAAAATTGAAATATTAAAAGATGAATCATTGTGCCTCCTAGCATATTGAACTGATCATGTAGAACAAAGCAGTAGGACGAGTCCATGGTTTGCTTTGTTAAGTTTGAATGGTCTTTTACGTTGCTCCCATTTATGTGATCGTAGTTTTAGTCACTTGAATTGACAGTGTCATACCGTTGGGCTAGCTGCAGGAAGTCAGCTAAAGCTGTTAGAAATTTCTGAACTTTGAGCATTGTATGAAACAATACTTCCTACGACTCTTTTTACAGCTCTTGCCTCTCAATATTGTTTCATGTTTACCCTACTTCAGTTTCCATTCCGATTTTATTCATGGATAATAGTATGACATCAAATTTATTTTATGCTGTGCTGAGCTTACTCAAATGAATCGAATACTTGTTGAACATGCTTTCTACATCATAGACTGCTCATTTATCTAGTCCTTGACATGCATCACAATAATTGTACGTGTGATATAACGGTCGATTCCTTGATTGGAAAATCAATTTTACCACGTTCTGAATTATTCTTGACATCCATCTGATACATTGGCTTAAAATTAAAGAAATCCACGGTATCTTTTTTCCAGAAACAGCTGAGCTGTTTTTTAGGTTGAAGTGGCCCATAGGTTCATTACGTAACGACCCATTTTGATAACAGCAGTATAGCCTAATTCGATCAACAATGCCGCTGAAGCTAAGAGCGTGCAGTGTAAGAAGATGATGAAAGTCGCTTTCACCTCCTCATGGACCAAACGCAAGGCTTGAACTCCAACGACCGCCTCTTCGAGAATTTCATTTTGTTTCAGCTTTAAAGGCGCATACAGTCTGAGATCCCACTTCGCCAGGAATTTCAGAATACCAGAGTGTTGTAAGGCTCGAAGTCTTCGTTGCATCCATCTTGCTTCAGGCCCGTAATAGTCCATTCTCATTGTTATTTCAATCGGAGATTCCATTCCCTTTCGTCCATTTCCATTGCCGTCTGGTCTCAACTTTTTCAGCTCCTTTGGTCCTGTATGGGAAAACTTGATGGATTTATCTTTCCACATAATTTTCTTGAACAGGTTCCAATACCATGGAAACTCAGATTTGAGGACTACGAATGCCGCTTCAGGTCGTCTAGTCATCCAGTAAAGTATATTACCCGGGTTGGACCGATTCTGGTACTTCTGCACATGATCATATTTGTTGCCGTACGTGTCATATGTGACGTCGATGCGCGTTTCCGGTGCAAAACTATTTCCGATTCTGCGAATGTAATCTTCACCCAACTTTCGACCTGCCGAGGTCAAGTTGCGATACCGCTAGTAGTAAAGGGTACTCATAGAACCCAAACCCCTCGCGTTTGTAAAGTTCCTTAGACAGCCTAATTTATTATCACAGTCGATAATACTGAAGGCTCACTTCACCAAATATTCGCTCAGTTAAAAACATTAAAAACTATTAAAATCCACTTGTTCATAAAATGTAGGAGCTAAATATAAGGCTTTTTTTGCCTGCATTTTTATCAACTAAACACAATAAGGCTTTTTCGCCTGAATTTTTATCAACTAAACACAATAAGGCTTTTTCGCCTGATTTTTTTATCAACTAAACACAATAAGCCTTTTCCACCTGTACTTTTATCAACTAAACACCATAAGGCTTTTTTTCGCTAACAGGAGCATCTATGTGTGGACCCAGTTTCGTTTATTCAATCCAGCACTACATCTGAAAAGAAAACAAACAGCTGATTAGGCAGTGTTGTACAGGAAACGAATTTATGCTGAATAAGTATTAAAAACTTACCTTCCACATCGTTTTCCAACTTATGAATGTTCCTCCTTGCGAATTTGAGTTGACGCATCAATGCTCCAAGTCGCATAATGAGTGCCTGGAACAATTGAACAACACGAACCCATTTCTTATACAAGAAAACCATTGCCCAAATTGCAGTAGCAATTGTTCCTAGCACAGCTGAAATATACGAATAGGTCATCAGCTTTACACGCTACTCATTCAACACAAATTTTCCAAGTTAATGGATTTAAGTACAGAAAAAATTGACTTACACAGAATTTCAATCACATAGTGTTGGATCCATTTCCATATTGTTGAAAATGTTCCATCTTCAGAATTTCCATCTTCTGAACGGGACTGCAGCACTAAGGTTGATCCTGGTGTTGATGGTGATGCTGATGGTGATGTTGAGGCTGCTGCTGCTGATCCTGATGTTGGTGCTGATGCTGATGGTGATGGTGATGCTGATGGTGATGCTGATGGTGATGCTGATGTGGGTGCTGACAATTTTCCTCGTGGACATTGGAACGAGTTTCTTAGCACTAAAACCAACCATTTACCAGTTTGATGCATAAAATCCTCGTCGCTACATCCTTCACTTCCATCATCAAACACAAGGAAAACACAAGCAGGCATTTCAGCACATTGGAAGCAGGGGGTGGAATACAAACACGTGGTACCTGGAATAAAAGAAAGCAAGATGAGGGAAATAAAATGAAATTCTACATACACGTTTCGAATACAATATACTTACCAAACACGGCTGCAATAAAAAACAGCAGACATACTCCACGAACTAAAAGCATGTTGCTAGCATTAAAAGCAAAAACGAGTTGTACAGCACGGGATACAAACCTGTGTGTATAAACCCAGGGTTTCCTCTTCCAAACTCCACAGTCAAAATTCAACGGTTCAACTGTTGTGGTCATAAAGTTGTGTTCCAACAATGAGTGTCCGTGGTAATTACCAGTGCCCCATCTGCCACAGAGACGGATTTCCAGATATTCACACGACACTTGCACGCACAATTAGAGCACCGGAACTCCTTCTTACCAGGTAATCCTGAGCTTGAAGTTATTGAAGCAGGATTGATATTTGAACCTCATGAACGGTTTCTACAAGGTTATTTGGTAACCTACAAGGCAGACGTTAGCTCCAGACGATTTATTGATATTGATACGCTGTTCGCATCATGTTGGGGCGATATGACACGGCTGATTCAGATAGAGTTGAGTTACAAGAAGCATTTGAAGATGATAGTGGCAGTAGAGGCAATTATGATCAAGCATGGAGAACTAAATGAGACTAGGCGACATGGGCCTGTTGTTTTTGCGAGTTATAGTGAAGTTATTGTACACAATGCTTTCATCGGCCCTACGTTGCAAGCATGTCGAAATAAGCTTTCACAACGTGTTGATGAATACACAAATATGGCATCAGGATGGTCAGTGGAGTTGATTACAGCTTTATATATGAATTTTGCGAAATACTCAGTACGTACCGGTGGAACATATGTAAAAGTTCCAGAGCCATATTATTCGCGACGTGCAATTATTAACGTGAAAAATGACAGCAATAAGTTGTGCTTTTTCATTGCAGTCTGTGTGGGTTTGTTTCCACATTGCACCAGGAGTAAAAACATGATAGCTCCATACATTTCGAGCTTAGACAAGTTAGATATGTCATCTGTGTCTATGCCTATCAGTTTTGAGGAAATTCCCTTATTTGCTAGAAACAATAACGTTACCATTGGAGTTATTGGGATTGATTCAGATGGTAATAAGATATATCCCATTTTCGCAACAGAAGGGTATCAATCCGATGATAGACGCAACATTATCTTGCTTTATTTAGAACGGTGGGGTAAATCAGAAATGCCAAAAACACACTTCGCTTTTGTTTCTAATTTGGACCGGCTATTAGGTCAACGGGGAGAAGGGAGGAAATTTTATTGTTTTCGCTGTTTGGCTAGATTCCCGACGGAGGAAAAGCGTAAACTCCATGGTGAACTATGCAGTCGAAACCCAATACAAAACATAACCTATTATCCTGGCAAGCATGCCGAGTTTGATAAATATCACTGTCGAGCTAAAATTCCGTGGTTCATATGCGCTGATACCGAAGCCATGCTAATACCTGAGACTAGTTGTCAGCCTTCGCCTGGGACATCTTACACGCTCGTTAAAAATCGTAATAAAATGATTGCTTATAGTTTTGTAGTCATAGACCAGCGAGGGAAGGTATTACACTCTGAGAGTTACTTTGGTATTGATGCAGCACAAAAATTCATTCAAAGACTTTGTCTTGTTGGCAGTCAGATTGTGAGATTGTATGGGCAAAAGTATCGTATGTCTCCACTTAATAGGGAAGAACAGTTGAGATTCGACACTCTCACACATTGTGACTGCTGTGGTAAATTTTTTAATGATTCGTTTCGAAAGAAATGCCGTGACCATTGCCATTATTTGAATTTCGATGCTACTCGTCAGTCTAACATACGTGGTTTTGTTTGCCGATCATGTAATGCCAAGTTGCAAGAAAAGGAATTCGTTCCAGTTTACTTCCATAACCTTGCGTATGACTCGGTACTGTTTATGCCCGGTATTATGAAAGACATGGATGTTAAATTTATCGGCAAGTCCGTGACAAGACCAGTTGGAATAGAGATTGAGGGTTACATTCGTTGCTTATGCACAATGAGCATGTTTGGAGGATCTTTGGATTCAGCTGCTCAAAAGCTTTTACGAGAAGGCCGTCATCATTTTAATGTCATTGACCAAGTCTTTGGAACAAAATATGGTAGATATTGTGATCTTTTGGTGCGAAAATTGCATTATTGCTACGAGTATTTTACAGACTTGAGCAAATATGATCAGACGTGTCTTCCGCCAAAAGATGCATTTTATTCCCATCTAAAGGGCGAAGGAATAAGTGATGACGATTATCAAGAGGTTAATGAGTTATGGCGGAAACTCAACATCCAGAATTTAAGAGAGTTTACGAAACTATATTGCTTGGTTGATTCATGCATTTTGAGTGCTTGTGTAATCCGTTTTTGTGACGTTATTTTTGACCGTTTTGGGATTGAGGCTCGTAAGCTTTGGACAGTGCCATCTTTAGGCTATAATTGCTGCTTGCTGCTTAGTTCAACAAAGTTAGAGCTTGTTGGTGATCCAGACCTTGTGATCTTAGCGGAAATGGGAATTCGTGGTGGTTACTCAGGTGTGGGATCTATTCGTTATTGGAAATGCAATGATCCCCGCTTACCTGACTATGATAGTTCGAAACTGAAATCATGGGGATTTCTAATAGACCAGAATGGCCAGTATTCACAGGCAATGGCGATGCCTTTACCATGGAGAAATTATTCATTTTTATCGAGTTCAGAAGCAGATTGGGTTTTAAGCCATTTGAATGCCATCAACTTTGAGACAGTAGATTTTCTTTTCTATGTGTCTTTGCACTATCCTAAACCCTTGCGAAAGCTGAGACGTCACATTGAATTTCCACTGCTCATTTCAAAAACTGAGATTCGTGAAGAAATGCTGTCTCCGTACCACAAAAAATTAATAGATAAGCATGAAATGGGCACAAACTATGGAAGTAGATTAATTGCGAGCTTTTTAGATCAAGAATTTTATGTGACACTCGGTTCAAATCTAAAATTTTACTTGGAAGAAGGCATAGTTGTGCGTAAAGTGCACAAAGTAGCAATGTTCGAAATGAAGCGCTGGGCTCAACCTTTTGTAAACACATGTACAGATTTACGGAATAATGCTCCGAGTAAGCTAGTTGCGGACTGTGCAAAACTTTTGATCAATTCAACTTATGGCTATCTCTTGATGTCTCCCAGAAAGTTCAAAAAAATTCAAGTAGTAACAGATAAAGAAGCAGCATGCAAAATTGTTTCCTCCCCATTCTTTGAAAGTTTCAAAATCGTGAATGAAGATGTAGCTGTAATGACATCGAAGCAGAAGCATTGCAAAATGAAAAATCATCCATTGGTTGCATTCACTATCTTAGAGAGGGCTAAAAAGTTCATTTTGGAAATGTGGCACAGGGAGCTATCACAGAAATTTGAACGAATATACATTTACACGACTGATACAGACTCCATAGGTGGGATCATTGTCGATGAGTCTGATCCTTTTGATTATTTTGTCACTCGTAAGGAAGTTTATGATGACAAGGAAAGAGGAAAGTGGAAGGTTGAGATGGGAAAAGAAGTGCCAATAGAGGAGGTGGTAAGTCACAGAAGCAAGGCATACTGTATAAAGACTGCATCACAGCTACATAAAAGACTCAAAAGCGTCTCGCGAAAAGTAAGAGACGTGGAGATTACGCTGGAAGACTACAAGAGAACGTTGGATGAATCTCAGGTACTCCGCCATAAACAAGTTAGCCTGGAATGTAAGGATTTCGAGTATCAAACAGTTGAGAAAAATAAGGTGTCCATGTCAGTGTTAGATATTAAGCGCTATTATTTGTCAGCGTACGAATCGCTGCCTTACTCGAATTAGCTAGTGATGGAGGAGGCACCAGTGTACGATCCAAGAATCCCACATGGTTCGACGATGGTGATCGTAGGCCCTAGTGGTAGCGTAAGTTGCAAAAATTTTTTTTTAAATTTATTTGAAGAAGCCGAAACTCTATTTTCTAATTTACGCCTAATGCTTCGCAATTTCAGGGAAAAACAACTCTTTTGACGCAGATGTTAAGAGAGAGAAAAAGAATATTTACTGAAGAGTTTGACAATGTGTATTACATGTACAATGCGTGGCAACCATCACTTTTGGAACTAAAGAAGGAAGTTCCTGAGCTGATTTTAGTGTCAGGAGCTCGTTTTGATTTCAATCAAGGAGAAGAGAAGCAGAAGTTGTTTCTAATTTATGACGACATGCAAAATGATTCCAGCCTAACGAATTCATTCATAAATCTATTTACGTACGAGGCGAGTCATAATTCGCTCACAGTGTGCCTGATTTTACATAGCTTGTTCTTAAAAAAAGAAGCGAGACTCATAAGCATTAACACGAAATTTTTTTTCATTATGAAAAATAATCGTGATTTGCATAGTGTTCGTCTTTGGGGATCGCAGCTCTACCCTGGACGTGTAAAGTGGTTCATGGCTTGTTACAACGATGCAACAGCTAAGCCTTACAGCTACTTAATGGTTTCGTGTTCACAACACACAGACAGCAGATTCAAGCTGCGAAGTTCAGTCCTACCTGACAAAGCAGTGTTTTACAAGGAACCATGAGCTACGTGAAAAGATTTAATCCCCTAACCCAGCCTCTCCGAATTGAACAAAGCTTGGTCGTTGAAGTTTCACATCTGTACGGTGTTACCACTTGCATTTCGTATGTTCAACTCTGCAAAAATTGGATGAAGAAGCCGGCTTTCTTAGCAAATTCTAGTGTATGTGTTTTACCATGGAATGGGGATTTTCCTCTTCCTGAAGATGTTGGTGCTATTGTTTCAATTTTCAATCAGGCCTTGGCTGTGTATGGATTTCTCTGGGCTACAGATACTTATTCCGTCAGATTTTTAAGAAAATTGGTTGGTTCTGGGGCCAAAGTCCATTGTTTACTGCAAACTTACAAGTATGAAGATCTTATGACCGCGCATCACCTTATGTTACCAGACTGCTTCAAAATACTCTATCACTTGTCGCGGCTGAGAGTAGCATTAGCGTTGATTGAGAATCATACCTATGATTGCCCTCCGCGAACAATTCACGAAAGAAGAGCTTTCATCACTAGAAGACCAAATGATCGTTAAATGCTGTTTTCAGAGCCACAGACTCCAGTTGTAATCCTTGATGTAGAAACACAGGATGAGTGGGTAACTTTACTTGCATACAAAGAATACGAAGCGCAGAGTGAACAAACTAATGCACGCGCTGTAAGCTTTTACGACATGGACGTTTTGGATGAAGTAGTGGAGTTTTTACATGAACAAAGTAAGAAGCAAGTTAAAACTATCTACCCAGTTTCCAAAGCCGCAAAAGACTTTATAAGTGATCATTTTCCTACGCTTCAGCCCAGTGTCGAAGAACAACTCGCTGAGTCTTTTGAGTTTTGGTTTTCTCCTGTAAAACATCAGTGTAACTGTAGGTACGAACAGTGTCCAAAAAACGTTAAAAATCAGTGTGCAGTGTATCGTGTTGAGAGAGCTGTTGAGTTGTTTTTGATGCAACACAAACATGGAAGACAATCTTAACTTGACAGATGGTGAGCTGGTTCCACTATTCGATTACTTGCAAATTTTAAATGAACTTCGTAAAATATCTAATCCTCCACCGACTCCATATCCAGGCCAAGTAATAGATACTCAGGCTTTAGAAATGGCAGAGAAAAGCACTGCAGAAACACAGCGAGTTCACAGCGAGAGCCTACCTTCTACATCTAAAGCTGGCGAAGAGGAGATTAAAAATAAAGAAACTGGTAAGTGTAAATTTTCGTTTTATCAATGTCTGCGCATGAAGTGTCCACGAAAATTCAGCTCAACTGATGAAAATAGAGGCGTTGAATACGAATCGACACATCGATACGTTGTGAAGGGAAACGCGGCGCTCACTGAGCATCTCCAACTGCGTAAAATTAAAAGCTCCATTAGATTCTACAAATTTTTACCTCTTAATCCTCCATTCCAACGATCTTGTCCACGGGGGCGCAAACTGTGCCATGTTCTTTGCCCATCATTTTGTCCTGACTAATGATTTCATTTCTAATCTTGCAGCAACAATGAACGTTATCACAGATATAATGAATGCGGTAGAGGAATGGAAACGAGATGCAGATAAGATAAATGAAAAATTTGTCGATGCAGTTTCTTCATTGGCTGCACATATCACAACATTGCCAACTGTTAAGAGCAAACAACGCAGAGTGAGATGGCATGCTGATTGTGAAAACGTTGGCTTTTGCCAGCATGTATGTCAAAATAAGATACCTATGGGAAGGAAGCTGTGCAAGACTTGCCATTTGCGATGCGAGACAAATGAATCTGACTGTAAAGCTCCATTTGATAAATTTGATTCAGCAAGTAGTGAAGAGAGCGTGAAGATGCTCAGTTCAGAGGACTCAAACGAATCTTCTGAGGAGGAGCAAGAGGAATCATTAGAAGAGGATGAGGATGAGGATGAAACCCCTCTTATGGAAAGGCAAAAGGATATGGCAAAGGATGGAAAACAAGGTGGAATAAAAAAGCAGATGGATAAAGGTAAAAAGGATTGGAAAAGCATGTTTCTCAAAATTCAAAAGATGGGAAAGGCTCAGAAAAAAATGGTGAAAAAACCGCCAAAGAAGAAGAGTAGCAAAATCACCTTGTCTCCGCAAATGAAGGTGTACAAGAAGATGAAAGCCAAGCAACCACGGCGCAAGTTTTGATGCTAAAGGTAATTTAAAAGATGAAGAGTTGTGGCAAGTGTTAGTGTAGAACAGACTGTCGAGCCGAAAGCAAGATGGGGAAGACAAATGAGGTACCACTGTTTTCCAAGTACAAGGAGTTTTTGGACTTTTATAAATCAATAGATAAAAAATCTCAGCAGAGATTACTAGCCGTGGTGGATAAGGATCATTTGCTGTGCTTGTGCGAATTAATCTTGAATTGTGGTACATCGTGCATTGAGTTGAAGCCATCGACGAAAAAGAAAATTTCGCCTAAGAAGAAGCAATTACAAAAGTTGGCAAGTGCTAAGTTGCCTCTTAAGCAAAGGCGTGAACTCCTGAAGAAAAACGTTGAGAACGTGAATCTTTTGTTGAAAGATACAGAAGATTTCCTTAGTACTACAAAGAAATAATGATCAGTTTGAGCAAGTACAGGCTAATCCCCGAAGACTTGTACCTTCAGTGTATTTCCAATTCACCCCAACCAGTTTCAAACGAAAAGCAAAAGATTAGCCGCCCCAAATCTCCCTCAATACGTGATATCGCAGTTGCTATAAATCAAATAAAAGAAGTTGAGAAAACCAGTTTTGCTCCACCTTGCTTTCAAGGTGAAGCAAACACAGGTAACCAGTCCACGGGAGAGGCCCAGAGTTTGCCTGCTCCGCAGGCAAACGTGTTGTCCCAAGCTAGCGCTCCCGCGCTAGCACAGCCAGCTGTGCTGGCTGAAGAGCCGCCGCCGGAGCAAAGCACAAATGCAGAGGCAACATTTGTTTCTACTTCTCCTCCCAAAAAGCGAAATTGGCGTGCCATCAATAGTGGAAATGAGGTTCCTCTCGAAGATATTACTGAAGCTAGAGAGGCAAAGCGTCCGAGAGGAAATGAAGTAGTCCCAGAAAGATGGAAAAGAATTTCAAGAGCGCCACAACGACTTATTGAGGAGGCATGAGTTCTTACACGGATTGGAAGAATAGGGGTGCCTTTTTTGGCCTTAACACGTTTGCTCAGTTTGATAATAGATCCAAAGATGTGATCCAGCGGGAACTTAGATCAATCCCAGCATTTACTAAATTTCAACCTTACAAGAGCAAGTTTCCAAGGCGTCGTATTCTTTCGTTTCATGTGGGCGAAATATGGAGTGCGGATTTAATGGATTTAGTTAAGATTAAGGATTTCAATGACAGCATGGGTTACATTTTAGTAGTTATTGATACGTTTAGCAATAAGATTAATGCCATAGGCATGAAAAGTAAGCAAGGTAGCGAAACAGCTAAAGCTCTAAAAAGTATTATAGATGAAGTAGGATATAGCCCAAAGTATCTCTTTGTTGACCGGGGGAAAGAGTTTTGGAACTCTCATGTTTCTCGTCTTTGCGATGAGTTCAACATAAAAATGTACCACACCTACTCTGAGGTGAGATGAAATTTATTTTCTCGAGCTTGAAGGGAAATAAATTAGTCGAGGCAGACAAAACTCATAAATTTTGACCTTACAGATCAAGTCAGCTCATGCCGAAAGAGCCAATCGGGTTATCCTCGAGCCTCTTGCACGTTTTACAGACTTTAATCAAAATAAGCCTAGATGGATCGAGGCCTTACAGCCCATTGTTGAAACACACAACTTGACAAAGGTAAGATTTATCGTCTTAAAAACATTTATGCGTCAAGTTTTTCGATGTACTAACAAGAACCATTTAATCTAGTCACGCGTTCATGGCTTGGCCCCTATCGACGTAACAAGAGACAACGAATCTATTGTCTTAGCGTCAAAATATGATACCAAGAAGGGAGTTCTGAAAGCTACGAAGCCATTCAAATTCAAGCGTGGAGACTTTGTGAGAATCAGCATTGCAAGATCTGTGTTCCAAAAGAAAACTTTCAAGAAATTCTCTGATGAAATATTCATCATCGACACCATTGCAGTTAAAGACAGTGTACCTGTTTGCACTCTACGCTCATTGGCTGGTGAAGAAATCCTTGGGACGTTCTACCTGAGTGAGCTAACTTTGGTCAACAACCCATCAGATGCCCGTCACTGACTGTTTCTTGAGAGCTTTTTCCTGCATTCGTGGACTAGGAGGGGGAAGCAATGTGTGTACTCAAATTCATTGTACATGCTTGAGCAAAACCAGAATCACAAGGGGAGCATCTCCTACGGTGATGGAAGGCGTGGTAGCAACTAAGGTAAAGGTGTTTTTTGTGTCTTGTATGGAATGAATTCGTTCATAAAATAATATGCGGAAACACATCTTTACAGATAATCTTTGACAATGGCCAGTGCTTTGAAGTGAGAGATGAGCTTTTAACTGTTCAAGACGGAGAATTGAGCATTTCGATCCCTATTTCCCTTTTTCCAGTGCTTCTTCAGTTGGTGCAATCAAGGCGTCGGCATGGGTGAACGGTTAGTGACCATTTTTTCCAACAGCTCAGTTGACCTTTTTCCTGAGTCTACACGCTCAGATTTTAAATGTAGATTAGCCGTGCCCCTAGAGTTTGAGCAAGAATATGTTGTTGGCTTGACGGAAATGTCTTTCCATCTCTCATCCAACCTGTTTGGAAATAATTCTGATCCAACACGAAAAGTTACAGTGGTACTTAGAAAGAATTTAAAAGTCGTAAAGGGATACGTGATGATGTTAAATGGAAATCCCACGGGGATTGATCGATTAATTAATGATTTGAATTTAATATTAGCTAGGGAATTAGCAAAAGATTTTGCGGCATCAGCTCTTTTCGCGCACAACGGAGGAGAATCCAAAGTAACAATTACATGCCCTGATGGCGATTACATCTGAGTGTCCAATTTGCACCAAGAATAAATGAAGTTTTAGGCTTTGCCGCCAATACAGTTTTTAAGAATGGGACAGTAATCTCTCCAAGTCGAACGAACTGGTTTGCACAGAGGTCAACCATAATGGTGTATAGTACCATTGTTACAGACACACTTGTCGGTTCTAAAGTGGACTGTCTTCTTCGAGCAGTGCCTTACGGCCATAAGCCAACTGATGATAGCAGAGTCGTGCATCTCACGTTCCCCAACGTTTACTACGTTTCCTTAAAAAATAACTACATACCAGTCATAGACATTAGCATACGCTCAGAGACAGGAGAAGCGTATAACTTTGATCGCGGTAGTGTTATGGTAGTCCTCAGTTTCAAGCCAAGGGCATGGACCACTATTTAGTTTTCCCACAAGTAGGAAGTGGGGCTATTCAATTGCAATACTACCGTGTAAGTTTGTGAAGCAGTGGATTAAGTTTTATTTTTTGTTTGAATATTATTCCAGCATAATGTATTTTTTTGATGTATTTACAGCCTATTCGTCGTCAAAACGGTGCTGGAATAGGCAGATTGTTCAAATCTTTTGGTGCAATTTTGCTGCCACACTTGAAAAGTGTAGCAAAAGTTGTGGCTCCAACAGCAAGAAATTTTGCTTTAGAAGCAGCAAACGATATTCTTCAAGGGGAAAGAGGCGTAGCTGATATTTTTAAACAGAGGGGATTGGAGGCAACGAAAAAGGTGGGTAGGGATTTGTTAGCACGTTATCAAGAGGGCTCTGGGCTCATTAGGAGTTTTAAAAAGAATAGTATGAAACCCATTGAGAACTCATCTCAATTTAGTAAGCGGTCTACCTCCAAAAAGGCAAAGCCTAGGAAAAAACGTAGTGTGAAAAGCGTTAAAGTTAAGCGTAAGCAACCTGCAAAACGGAGAGGAAAGAAAAAGCCCTGTGAAAACTCAAATTTGTTCAACTGAACAATAAAATGTCTGCAATTACGAGACCGGAGACCTTTCTTTTCAAACAACCATCTTTAGATGTCTCTTACACTAGTAGCTGGTGGGAGGTGTACCAAAATCGTAGTAATCTAAGCAATAGCAGCTCTGGACTTGAGTTCGTCATCCCTCCTTCCGAAACTGGTTGGGTTCAACTTAACGGTAACAACCATGAAATGTATATTTTTTAAATGACAAATCTCTGGAATTGGCATCTAAAATGTGCGTTTTCTTGGTTGTTACAGAATGCTTTCTAGCTTTAAATGTGAGCGTGTCTGACAAGACTAATGCCGTTCCAGCTGCAGCAAGCAGAGCTGCCTATACAAATTGTCTACATGCAGCACTCTTCTCTGATGTAGCCGTGTTTATGAACGAGCAGCAAGTTGGAGACGGGTTGAATTACGCTTACCGTGGCATTTTAGATTGTACATTGAATTCTAACCTAGATTGGCTAATGACAGCTGGAGAGTTGTTAGGATACGTGCGAGATGAGAAACCTACAGTTCTAGAGGCATCTAACTTGTCGTATCTTAAGCGAAACACTTGGATCAAGAATGCAAATGGCATTGACTTGGTTGGAAAAATTTTTCACGATGTTTTTAGCTTAGATGCATGTATGTTTCCTGGGATTTCTTACAGGATCAAATTTAGTAGAAATCCTGATTCATTTGCAATTATCTGTAATGACACTGGAGTGGAAGACAGTGCAAAGGAGGAAGATAAAAATTATAAGATAAAAATCAACAAGGCTACATTGTATGTAAGAAAGCATCAATTGCTTCCTAGTTTAAACGCTAAGAATTATCAATTATTACATAGTGGTAGTTTGGCTAAGATTCCGTTCCGTAGAACATTAGTTCGCTCCTTTGTGATTCCGTCCGGAGCTAGGCAAGTAACAAATGACACGCTGCTTAATAATATTTTGCCAGATCGTGTAACTATCGGTTTAGTTTCTAATAACAACATGGCCGGGGAATACAAGCAAAATCCATTCGCATTTCAGCAGTATGGGCTGGAAACTCTGCAAGTTTCTGTGAATAATAATAGCTTCAAGTTTCCTCCTATTACAATGGATTTTGCGAAAGGCCAGGTTGGTGTAGCTTATTACTTAAGTTATCTCGGAGCCACCTCTTCTCAAAGTTATGATGGCCCAGGGCTGAGCTATGACGCATTCAAGCAGGATGGATCAGCAATCTTCACTGTAGACTTGCGTGATTGTAAAAACTCTGGGGCATTATTGCCTCTGAGAACAGGTGTAATAGATATTAGTCTAACATTCAAAGCCGCGTTGACCGAAGCTGTTTCGTGTGTAGTGTTCTCTGAATACTCTAACGTGCTTACAATTGATAAGTTTTTCAACATTCAAGTGTCTGACTTGGGTGATTTAAATGAACAATTTTGAATTAGCATTCTTTGTGAATAGGTTACTCAAATGCCAAAAAAATAATAAAAAGGGTGGTGGGAAAAAACAATTTTTTATCGTGCCAATCGATCAACTTCAATTTATTACACCGTGCAATTGGCCAATGATCATAATTTTTAACGCTGACATCAACGAAGCTCGTAAGTAGAATATCTAAGCAGATCGACAATAGCCAAATAATTTACAACACTTCTCATTTACACTTCATTTTCTTGTAGCTGGTTCGCATTGGATGCTTCTATTTCAAAGAGAACAACACTCGCCGCTGGTGTTCTTTGACTCTCTTGGCAGGAGCGTATCAGATTATGCTTTTTATCTCAGCAAATTTATAGCTGCTGTCAACAGAAAGCTGGAGACAAACCCATCGCAAGTACAACCTACATTAAGTGATTCATGTGGATTTTATTGCATTTATGCGTTATACTACTTTCTAAGAGGGTGTGGAATGCGTCAGGTTCTACGCACTTTCGAAAGAAATAATTTAAAAAATCAGCACAGAGTCATTTCATTCGTGAATTCTCTTAAGCGATTTTGCTCATCTACTTATTTTGGCACGCAGAATGAACTCTGCGCAAATAGTATTTAAGCCCAAGATTCTTTCAAAATCACACCACTTTACAACATGAATCGCCAAAGCGAATTTGCTCGTGGGAACCTTCTTCTTCGCCGTTCTGGGGTTGGAGGATCGCTGAATCGCGAAGATGCAGCACCTCCGTCAGTGGAGCCTTTCGTCATTCAGTGCAACGAAGAAGTTGCTCGCATTTTCAATGGGGTGAGTCTCTCATTTGTGTGTTTTATTTTTGCAAAAAAATCCTGAGTAAGCGAAAAGTAAGGTTGTGATTGCTCATATTACATGCATAATTGCAGATGATGACAGACATTAAGATGTCCATGTTCTTCTTCGAGAACACTCGGAGATGCTCTGTGTCAACTCAGAAAATCACGGGACCGAATGCTGGTGAGATTTCATCGAGTGAATGCACATACACGAATGCCTCCTCTCACACAGTCCAAGATCTTGTAATTTGATCATTTTAATTTTTTTTGTTACAGGAACAAGCATGAGTTATGACTTGGAACATGCTCCTCTGGTCATACGTGCTCTGAGTGTGCTTTACCGGATGGCAGGGCAAAGTAAGACCCGATTTGCAGAAGCTGTCGCATTCGCTCAGCAACAAGTCCAAGAGATGGATCAAATTGATGTTTGAAGCAGATTTCCATTAGTGATCCAGATTTTCATTAATTTCGTTTCCAAATTCAAAAAGTGTCTCTCCTTTCAATTGGCGAATAAAATTGGAAAAAGTCTTTTTGCATTGTAATTGTGGTGTAGTGTCGTTTTATTACGATGGGCAGTTGTAGTGCAGCATTACTTTTGCTCTGCGTTGTGAGCGTTCATTGTGAGATTTCGATCTATGACATCTTGAGACACGACATTGGCCAAAGTGATGGTAAGAGTGAACGAAGGCTTGGTCTAATTGGTTAAGAACTATCCGCATAGCATGGTAACTCCCATTTTAGTGTAAGATTTTACTTGCAGGCGAGTGTTTCATGTTTGAAACTTGTGAGGAGTGTGTAATGAATCCGCCTTGTGGTTGGGATGATGGGAATATTGGGTCCTATTGCTTATCTTCCGAGAACAACAGCTCAATTGTAACTGACATACAAAACTGTAGCTCCACCCAGCCCACTGAAAGCTACAAGAGTGGTAATTTTCATTTCGTATCCTAAAAACGAGAATTTGCTAGCAGACTAACGAGGTGACATAAAAAACTAGTACATGAGGAGTACATGAGGCAAAAAAGATTAATAGTCATGAGATCCTGAGTAATGGTGTGGATAATGTTTTTCTAAGTCTTCTCATATTTTTCTTTGAGCAGATTGCTTTATTTTTGAGTCTTGCGTAGACTGCTTAGTGAACCCGGGATGTACTTGGTTTGAAATGTTAGCACCTTTGAGTAAAGGAATGAGCTACAAATGCGCCCCCTCAGATTGGAACACTGAGCACTTGGCAGTCCACACTGTCATCACAGCGATTGAAAAATGTGATGACTACACACCATCTTCAACAAGCTCGACTCACACAAATGGTGAGATGTTTGGCATAGCGATAACGAGTTTAAGTATACTACATGCTCAATCCTTAGAGTAACTGAATTCTACCGAATTTCTAGTGACTTGTGGACGAAAATGGGGTTGTGTTACGTGCGTCTATTACGGCTGTGAATATCATATTATGTTGCCCATGTTCAGCAAAGTAGCAAATCTTTGCTTGAAACCTGACGAACCAGTTCCAGGGCACAGTTTTCCGCACACTACCATTCGTAAGTTGGGAGATTGCGTTCCGCCTACCAAGGGAACAACAACGAGCTCTCCGCCAACCATTTCTCCTGAAACGAGTTCTCCTGCAACAAGTTCTACTAGCATTCCTCCACAACCAAATACTCTCCAAACTTCCTCAGCTGGACTCGCAGCAGGTAAAAGTACAAGTCATTTTATTCTGCGCAGTAATAAATCTTGGCGGGGGACAACATAGAAATAACTACTAATGAAACAATATTTAATTCTTGTAGGACTTACGATTGGCATAGTTGTGGTCATAGTTATTGTTTCTCTTGGAATCTACTCTTTCCCAAAATTGAGGGAGATTTATCTCGCGAAAAAACAAACGCGCCATGAACCAATTGAATTAGAAAGTTTTCGCAGCATTCAACAAAGATTGAACGACGCAGATGAAGAAGCTTTCCAATGAAACCTTTGACTAAGGTTGCGCGTGCGCTGTGCTTCGCTGTTTGAAATCGAATTCCTTGTGCGATAATTTAGCTAATTAGTTATCATTTCCCCTTACTTTGCAAGGTATTCAAATCTGTGTAATGAGCTTTGTCGTTAGAACTAATGCATCTAGTCAAAGGACTGGTTAACTTAAGGTTTTGTAGTGTAATTGAATTTTTAGTGTGACTTTCTGTCGCCGCGCTGCGCTTTCGCTTCGCACCGCTCCACGTTTACAATCAATAGGTATCTGACTTCATGACGCCTCGCTTCGCGATGCTAGTAATTCTGTTTAAGAACTACTCATTTTGTAAATGACTTGTTGCCTTTTGCTCCCCTCTCCGCTCCTTGCGCACATTCTCATAAGAACTACTATTTTGTAAATGACTTGGTTCCTTTTGCTCCCCTCTCCGCTCCTTGCGCACATTCTCATAAGAACTACTAGTTTGTAAATGACTTGGTTCCTTGAGACTTCTGATTCGCATTATTTGTTTCACATTCCGTGATCAATTTAAATAAAGCTTATATTTTATAAACCCATTCATTTTTGTTACACTGCACAAAATTACCTTACTTTAGACATTTTAAGGAACTTTACACTTGCGAGGGGTTTGGGTTCTATGAGTACCCTTTACTACTACCGCTGTCCTACATAAATGCCGAGCTCATGTGGTTCAATCATATCAAAGCGCTGAGCCATTTTGTGTACAAGATTAAACTCAGAAGCGCAGTTTGACGTATCATCATCACTTTGATTAGAATAAGAATTTTCAAGTCGCTCAAAGCACAGTAGAGTTCGATCCACGTGATTTTTGAACCACTGAATGATAGGGTAAACTTCCACAGTTGCTTCTTGTTTTGAACTGAGTTTTTGGACTGGGTGTTGCTTGCTCTTTGGTAGATCCAATTGTTGATGGTTAAGTAGTCCTGCCAATGCCAGTTGGTCGTTCATTATAAGACTTATGACAGGGAAACGGCCATGTTGTTTTATGCTACAATTTTGAACTTGCGTTTCGTCCTCAAAATTGTTCGCATCCCACAATATCAACTTCCGGTCGCATAAACTGCCCCATCTCCCCTTGAGGCTCCATTGACTCTCCCTAACTCTCACGGCCATTCTTCTGTCTACGAACAAATAGAGGGAAAAATTTTCAAAATCCCTCCACCCTTTAAGTTCCAGTTCGTACGGGAACGGGAAGTTGAAGCTGCTCCTCATAAATGCCATGTACCAATTTGTGAGAACCCAAGTTCCAAAAATCCAGGACACCACGTAAAGGCGCACCATCGTCACGTATCGATCCCAACCAACCCTTCGTGTCACCAAAGGCAGTGGCCGA
>VRMD01000484.1:0-25908 GCA_009872375.1 Sminthurides bifidus
GCGCAACACAGCCATCCTTGCTAAAAATAAAACCATTTGGTTTAGTCTCGTTTCAAAATTGGCATACCCTAAGCTGGTAGAGGCAACAACAACAACAACACTTGGCTAACAAAGTCTTGATTTCCGTCTCACTCATTTAAGTATTACGAGAAGGAATACTTTTACGTCAGACCGCAGCCCCGTATTACGTATTTAAACTGCATGCGAAATTAGAGCTTGAAATAGCGAGGAAGTAGTTTCGCATGGACGTGATCGCAGGCTTAAGTTTGAGCCTTGGAATATGTCATATTAACGCTACTCTTCCCTATAGTTACCACAATGTGGGATTTTCAACCCACAGCTAAAAAAGGAAACAAACTTACGAAACTTATGTCATTACAGAAACTCTTGCATTCCTGTAATTTAATAATGGCTCAACAGCGCACCATGATTGCTTGGCAACAGGTAGGAAGAGAGCTCTGAAACTCTCAACTCTTGCTTTCTACGTCATGTAAAGGACTTTTAGCCCCTGTTGTGGTTTCCTCTAATTATTCATAATGGTTAATTTCTTGATGAAGGAGGTGCGTATTTTGCGCGCAACTTTTTCCCAGAAACGGGACCTTTGGCTTGGTGTTGAAACCAAATAACAACGTGTGCCACCAATTCCGGCCATGATTAACCTAATAACTTGAATCTGCAATCTGCACTACGTTGCACTGCCTCACAAGTCGCGCCCTCCTTTTGCACATGAGCTTTTCTTGGTAATAGAAAATAAAAGCGCACAACAACTGATTTTCTCTATTTAGTAACCTGAAAGTCCTGTTTCCATAGGAATAAAAAGTGATGAAAAGTGCAACTGGGAAAAGTTAAAAGTACAAGCCTTCAATCCACAAATCCCTCTCGTCACACAATGACAAATCTAGGACTTGCGATCTTGCGCCAGATTTCATCGAATAAATTGAAAATTTAACAAGGTGATTGCCTCTATCTATTGAGCCTCTGTAACCTTGTTACGCTCGACTAGTGTGACTTGTTTACGCCGAGGATAAACACTTTTGCTCTTTTTCGCCTTACAACTTCCCCTTGGCTGGTTATATGTTTGACATGAATTTCATTCTCGTTTAGCCAGAAGTGGCGAAGCGAGTTTGTTTAAAGTAATCCAAATCACCTTTTTGTTTCACTCAACCCTCCCATCATATCGGAAGGTAAGGAAATTCAGATTTATTGACAATAATCCCTACTTTCCTTTTGAAACTGTGACATTGATGCAGTATTTTCATTACCTGTAAGTGTAAAAAAGTGATCGAGTCACTGCAATCTCACCAGACTCGTTTTTTCTCGGCCACAAGGAAACCTGACGTGGTTGTTGTGCAAAATGCCTGACACAACTTGTGTTGCAGTGGTGACTAACACCAGAATGTGACGAATTAGCGAATTCGTTCCATCAAAACAGTAAGCTTTGGTGTCACAGGTTAGCCACAAAGGGAATAGTAGATGTGGGTGATAAGTTTTTGTTGGCTTTCAAACGCTGGTCGGACGCAAGATTCGTTTCATTGGTGGCAACTTTGCGTTAGGTTAATTGCTTTCAGAGGTTAGTGCCTGCACTAGCTTTATGTGTGTCTGATTTTCTGCATGAAAAAAATACAAACTTCAACTCTACCTCCCTTGCTGACTGAGTAACTTGTCACTTTTGTTGCTTTATTTAAGCTAAGGAGCGTATCCACGCATACGCCAATCACCCCACATGCAGGTTTGTGTTGGAAGTACGGAGGTTTTGGTTTCGTGGTTCGATTTCCGATTAACTTGCCAATCGGTCACAGAGACCAAATTTTACAAGCTGGTGTCTCACACTGACGTGGTTTCAGCCGGTTCAAGTTATTGACAATCTCAAATGATTATGACAACGCAGCTTTGTGCGGCACAAGCCTGCAAGTTGGCATTTAAAATGCGGTAAATGAGAACTTTCCCATATAAACTAAAATTCCAAACGTAAGCTCATAGGTTGAGCCTTTGTCAGATTTTGCAGAACTAGTGTGTGAACGGTAAGGAAAGTGACATGTGTTCGTACTCATTGATTGTCGTCAACCACACCAAAGTACAGGGATTTTGATGAGGGTAGAGTATTTCACAGCATTCAAAATTTAGGCTCACGTGTGCATTTTAGCAGAACATGTGGTGATGTTAGCCTAGTGGGATTTCCAATAGCAGGCCTACACTATTGAATTGGAGCAAACATATATGCATGTTGGCAATTAGGATGAGGGGAGATATTTTTGCGCGAGCATAGTACAATCTGATTGATGAAGAAAAGCTATGTAGAGAGGTGTGTAAAGATAAGAACAAATTGAGGCGGTGATTGAATCTCGGATCGCCATTATTCTCAGAAAAGAGAAGACGGAAAGAGTGATTGGAAATTGCGAGTGGGATTGTATTCTCTCCCGATTTCCTGGTTTTATTGTGCAATGCACTATGCTTTTATCCCTGTTACTGATACCTCCTCTGGGTTTGCTCATCCCTCGGGAAATGATTCAAGAATGGATAACACGTGCATGTACATGGAAGGATAATGTCAGAGTCTCGGATGAAAACAGCCAACTTCTCCTTTGAACAAAGCTTGCATATATGCCATTTGTGGATTTTAGCAAGGAAACAAGAACCATCCAGCACTAGATCCCTATGCACGGTTGAAAAACTAGATGTGGATTTTACAAATGCATAAATGCTGTAACAGCAGCTTTTTCGTGTTTCTGTAGTTAGAAAGCAACGTGCTTGTACTTGTAGTTGTTGAGCTTGCTTTTCTTTGTGGAAGAGTTGGAGAGGAAAGTTTACGAGAAAATTTGAGTTTGTGTAAAAGCAATTAGTACCAAATAGCAGTAACTGAGATGATAACAAAAGATGAAAGGGAATTCGGCTCATTCATCCCTCAAACTGCGACGGTGTAGTGCTGAAGAAGAATGCGAATTAAGGATGAAGAGCGAATATTCGCGGTGATGTATGCTTGACTCTGTGTTTAAAATTCCTACAGCATACCCCAGTTGATGATTCACTCACTCACTTATCATCTTACATGAAGCGAAGGCGAAACAGAAAGAAACACAAAGATACACCCAGGCGAAAAAGATGGAATAGAAACTGCGAGCGAGGATGACAAAAGACGTGCGTTGTAGCAAGGATGTACCCTCTCTTTACCTTATTGAAAAAGAGCTTTAAGGTTAAATCTCGAGAGATTCCGGGACGACAGGTTCATGGATGATTAGATTGTTCTGAAGAGGCATTGGATGGAAGAAAGGCTGCCAACGGTAGCAACCACAGAATACAATTAACAACCGACACTCTTCAGGCCTGCAGCTCCACCATAACATGCCAATAAACGTCCTCGTCTCACTCCTCAGTAAAGCAATCAACTGCGTACACATCTGATCTCATGAGCTTCGTGTCAGTTTCCAAAAATGTCACACACCTCACGTTTCTCATAATCGGGAAATGAGACTTGGTTTTTGATACAGTTAAACTGTGTCCCAGGACTTTTTGCCTACAGAAATGTGGTTGAAATTTCTATGTGGTACATTCATTTTGGATCATCTTTGCCGGGAATGGTTGCCGAAAATATAACGTTTTTACTCAATGAGAGGAAAACCGACGGCTTACCTCCTCTTGAATACTTGATTCTGTGGCGTTGTTCCATAATTTATGTATGTTGGCCATGGTGGGCGGCTCGTTGAGTTCGATGGAGTCGGTTGAAAACTTTCGCGTTGCAGCTGCTCCGGACTCACGTCGCAAGTTTGGAAAGAGGGGCACGTCTCCTGGCGTGGATCCTCGTCGGTTCAGGTCAACCCCACCCGGGATGGTATGCGACGTATGTGATGTTTTGCGCCACAAAATATTCCCAGTCGAACCACGTCTCTCTTGCGAAACTCCAGGTGGCACGTGCACATGCATCTGACATCTGGACGGAGACTCACGACCGGCCGTAGTCGCCGTAGTTGTCGTCGTCACCGTGATGTTCATTCCAGGCCCGAGGTAAAAAGACCTTGGCACACCCGCGTCACTGCCACGGCGGCTACCTGGTGACACTTTGACACCCTTGAACATTTGTGAAATCCGGTCCACCTCTGCCGACGACATGGTTCAAAACCTCACTTTCAACTTGCTAATTTATTCTAATTATTGCACTTGTGTGTCAAGAGGAGTACAGTACAATTAAAAGCCAACCGTCCTCCGAATTCGTGGAAGAAATCAACTGATCCTGGGACTAATTCTGAGGATTTCCCTGTGCGCGTGAGCATGGACGAAATAACAGTTTCACAACCGTAATGGTTACGCTCAGGTATCCACGGAACGACTGATGACCAGAGAGCTCGTGGATCCTTTAGTTTTCCTTCCATGGACTGCTGGTGACTTTTTAAGGAAACATGACCGTAGGCTTGCACAGATACATTTGATGATACCAAGACACCAAGAGTAATTTATTCATGGAGCAAATTTGATCTGCACCATCTCAGCTCCAGTGTACAGGATGGGATGGCACACGGTTTGCGAGCTCTCGTCATTCTCTGCTTCACTGCTGCCACTTGGCCCTTGTTGTACTCTCTTCTTGTGTTCCATTTCAGTCAGAGTACATAAACGGTTTGTAGACCGAGCTCCATTTGGTCTTTGACCATTCGATATGATGCGTTCGCCAAGATAATCTTTCCATTGCCCCTCATCATCACATTTGGATAACTTTTATTGCCATTACGCAGGCATTATTTGCAGGCAGGGCGCATGCTTTGCAATCTTCTTGAACCTTCTCAGCTAATCCTTTTTGCATCCCCCTGCGATACTCTGCGATACTTAAGTACTCTAGTTGTGCAAAGTGCTTCGTGCATCATGTCATGCGCAATGAACGTGTTCACAAGTCAGTAAAAATACATGCCTTCTTTCATTCTGTTCGGCTCCAGGGCTGTCGCATCAAGTGCTGTCTTGATACGCTTCCATGTCTTGTTTTCGCCTTTGTACACAAACATTGCCATGTATGAAGATCGCACAAAAATGTGAAAGTGCCTTAACCTTGAAAGTATTCCCACATGCATGCTCCCAACTACAAATTACGCAGATAAGCCAAGGATGAGCTCCTGACTCCATCTTAAGTGAGGCAGTTGACACAAGTACGGGATGCTCACCAAAAACGTTTTGTCATAGTAACAACCAGCAATCAGAATTCGCCATTTCGTCATAATCAGTGGAACCGTTGACCTAAGATCACAAATCCTTTGCAAGTACGCCACCTACGCACAACTTATTTCTCCTTCCGTAATGTTTCCTTCGACTTCAAGCTGTTACAGGCTTCTAGTGTCGCCATAGTGCCTGGAAACAGGGTACACCCTGATGCGACTTTTGAAGAGTTTCATTTAGACACCTGCTAAATGGAAGTCGGCAGTGAGCCAAAATTGATATTATGCTATATGACTTCGTCTTGTTTCAGCTTCCACTACTGGTTTTGCGTGCTTCAAACAGACTGTTGATTTATTGCCTCGGTTTTCCTCTTCAATTTTTTGCTATCTACGTGCAATTACAATGGGCGGTGCTCCAAGTGACCAGTTTTAGGAAAACGGAGCTCCAGTACATCCTTTCATGTCACAATTTTTACATAGCTTACTAATTTAGGAAGTGATAAACAAGTTCTTTCGCTTCTTGGCCTGAAGTGCGCATTTTATTATTGCTTTGATGAAAAAATCTCATCAGCAGTTTAGATTGCTGAGAATTGATTAATTAAAAGCTGAAATGCATCATATGGATTTACTTCAATTTTTCCCATTTAACATGGATGACACATCACGTAAAGTCATATCAAGTTCCAATCCTTTACGAACGGCTTATCATTGGAATAACCACCACAATACATGCACTTTTCCCAGCTCTTCGCTCAATGTCTGGTTGGAAATCAGTTGCTGATCACGATCATGGTCGAAGGTTTGTAGCGGCACTGCTTGACACATTATCGATCAATTAGCTGACATCGTCGTGCGACATCAAACACTTTTCGATTTGGTGCACACCAAAGTCCTTCAGCACAGTCCCAGTCCGTGTCGCAAGCCCATCCGACAGGTTTTGAACCCTCGTCCTCTCGGTTACGGCAAACGGACTCAATGCATTCATAATTACCACCGCACTGCACCTCCTGTCCATTGTCCCGACCACATGGACTGCCCGGTGAGAAGCTCAAACAGACACCGTCAACCATTCGCAATTTGTACCACGCCGCGTCCATGAGCTTGGCCATTTCGCACATGCATCGACCTTCGCGGTCGCAAGTTAGCCGGATCCGTCGATTTCCTCCAGGGTTGAAGGTACAATCCTCTTTGCATCGACCATATCCTCTGCCCTCGGCATTTGGTAACGGGATAATCACCAGGACGACCGCGAGGGCCAGTACAAGCGCCATCTGCTAACCATGGGAAATGCATTGCAACACAATTTTCCACCCAGGTTCAAACCGTAGCTTAAGTTTAACTATAGATAAACAGAAGCTTGGATTTTTAACAATTGAGGGCCAATTGAATGCTTACATTCTGATAGATGTAATATACGGACCCTTAGAACGCTAAACCTTCCTGATAAGTCCCAGATCTAAACTCAACTCGATTCAGAATTGAACGACGGTTAGCGCTTGGATTTAAATTAGATTTGAATGAGCTTGCTACAAGTCAAGTGCAATGAGTGGGCACATTCTTATAAACGATTAGAACATTGGCGTCAGACTTAACGACTATGAGTAACCTGCTTCGTACAGAGAATAGAATGGAGTTGTGATTCATTTTAATTACGAGTCGTAAAGCAGATAGGATGACTGAAGCGCATTAAATGTTCTAGTCGACAGGAATAACTCGAGCGTGACGAACGACGCCATGATCTTTTATGAGCTGGTAAAAATTAAAAAAACCTCCACACTTATGGTAACATGTTGACAGAGGAAGAATCAGTAGGAGATGTTTGGGCGTATATGCAATTTACTTCCACAGTTGCAAGCTGGCAATAAACAGCAATTCCTTCAGCTGGTATTAATCACAGTCGGGATGGATGTGTTAATTGATTCCGTCATCACGCTCAGATTAAGTCACTTACCTTTTTTAATGATTCTGCAATACATTCGAGCCCTGTTTGAGAAAAGCAGCCGTGTCACTTTACGGCCCTGTCAGCTCCTTTAATGAGCAATGAATGGTCCTCGGAAGCACCTGGGTTGATTGAGAATGCCTTTGACTTACCTCCTGGTAAGTTCCACATCTGCAGTGATGAACTTCGAGTTTTTCCAGTCTTCAAAGGAGTTTGCGTGGCACACCGTCCCACATTCCTTCCCAGATGAACTTAAGCCTAGTTTGACAGAGGCGGGTGTGTGCGGAGAAAAAAGATGACTTTGCAACGTGTTCTCCGAGAAGATGATATAAATCTTTTATTTTTTATACCAAGTTGCACATTTCACACGCGTATGTACATTCTTTTTATACCATTTCTTTTATATATCTTTCACTTCTTCCAGTTTTAGTGAGAAAGTTGGAATATAATTTGCTATAGTTTTCTGTCCGTATTTTCTCTCACAGGGGTTGCCTCTAGACAGGAATGAATAAGAGGTTCTATCATTACGACCACATCACCCATCAGCCAAAACAAAATAGGATTCCTGATCACACCTATGTACGATATTACTCTGTTTCTGTCCTATTTCCTCTAGTTTGTGTCTATCTACTATGGTACTGGAATTTCTAGTATACTTGATCTCGTATTATGAAGCAGCGAACAGGGAGTGAGTACAGTTATAACGCAATAGCGAACCATGATTCTCAGCTTGCTTTTCAACTTCAGCTCTACCTGCAATAGCTGCATGTTAACAAGCGTTATTGTAAGCTAAATATGATTCGCTATTCACGAGCTGAACTACAACAAGTATAGTATTTGGTAATTCATTAGCTGATGGCTGCTCCAGCCGCTACCTAGTACCTCTCTAGTCACCGGTAGCAGAATTAAAAAAAAATCCCTACTTGAAACACAAGTACACTAATCGTGGAAAGTAACGGGACGAAATCTCGCACGACTGCAACAAAATAAATATCGAACCATGTCCAACATTTCGATACGACCCCAGTTTCTTAATCTATAAGAATCCATGTCGTCCTGAATTTCCACCAGTTTGTAGTCATTTCCATTCCAAGCGTGTAGAAAATACTGCAAGCCTTATGGATAGGCATCACTTTCCGGTCGTAGCAGAGCGTGTACAAAAAATATCAAGAGAGCTAGCGGGCGAACGAGACGGGAATCCGGTGGGTTCCATCTCAATTATTTGCGCATGACGTTCATTTTTTGTACTTCAACACAAGGATGAAACTTGTGAGAGAGCAAACAAATGCCACTAAAAGCAAGGACAGAATCACCCATATTCTTCTTCCTGAAACAATCAACGTTGCCATGGTAAGTAACCAAATAAAAACGTACCGTGGTTCATGGCAGCCTTGTCATTTGCCATTTGCCACCGCACTCACATTCATCAACCGAAACCCCTGTCTGCTTTCACACTGACTCGAAAATGGAACCAGACTGGAAAACTTATAGAAAATACTACTCAAGATTCATTCTTCCGAAGTGACTTACCGATAGGGACATACTTAAATCTGGTCCAGAAGAAAGATGAGCTTCCTCCATCTGTGCTTATCAAGTCTACTTCTTGTCCAAAGTCCTCTAACATTCTATAAATACAAGAACCAAGAGTGAGACAACGGTAAGGGCAGAGACTGCCGGCTTCTTCGGCAAACCCACCGAGCCTCATTATACTTTAATACATTGATCCATGCTTGAGCCGAACATTGCCCACTGGCGCGGTTAAGCATGGATTTTGATACTGAAACTACACAACTCAAGACTTGGACTTACAAAGCATTTTCATCACACTCGACGCAAAGAGTATTAGCAGAGGAGACGACAACCACTTTCTCCGGGCTTTCGTTCTCCAGTTTTGTGTATTTGGCCTTTTTATTTCCCCCTATGGGACTCTCCGGCTGCAAAATAGCCACTTATGTAAACAAATCCTCTGCATGTCTCCGACTTTATAATTCATGGCAAACACATCAATTCCAAGTACTCGCTCTTCCATCAGCATCCAATTTCTCCCGCTTCGCAAAAGGTGATTTCACACCTCCGCTACTCTCTCAGCTAGCAAAACATCCCGTTGTAATTTTACTTTTAGAGCCCTCCCAAAATCCACACAAGAGGTTCGCAGCTGCCATATGGCAGAGATTAATCAACAGAATTTGAGTCTAACAAACATGTGGATGTTGGCAAAAGTCGGGAGATGAGCAACAACTAATAGTTTGACAGAAGACCAAAGTTCCATGACGTCACATGCGTTTAAGTATAGGCTCACCTGTCTCGCACTTGTGTCCCAGTCTTCACGTTTTAAATTTAACTCATCCTTAATATTCTGTAACAAAAACAAAAATCGGATAACAATTTCCTCCCTTCCAATTTACCTCATCCAATCCGTTTGCAGTTCCAAGTGCAAAGCGAACAAATCTGTCTATCCATTTTTTTTAACTTTCTATCCTTCCTGAGCAGAAGAGTGTGGTAACACAAAAGCGAGTGATGGAATTATGCTTCAGATAAATGTTTCCAGCAAAGTTGAAAAGCTTATAGGTATGCCATAGACTATTCCGTAATGAGCAAAGAATTAGTGCAGACCTGTGTCTAACTCCCATAAGCTATCTACTCAGAAATCCTTTATAGCCCGTGCTATTAAATGCAGTACCCTTTTAAGCTAACTCGGACCTGGAGGGGGTAGATTGTTAACGAGTTTTCCTTCCAGTAGCTAGTGCGAGCAATGCTCCAAGGGAAATACCTGTGCTAAAACATTTGCTTACCGGTGTACCATGTATAATGCATTCTGTTCATATGCTGAGAGCGATTTTGTATCAAGTAATTCTCGACACGCTGGAGAGATCGAGTGCGAGTAATGGGATGCGGCAGAAAATTTAGAAACTAGTTGGAAACAACCAAAGGAAGTTGATACCATGCCGCTGAGGTAGGAGCGGGCCGGAGAAAGTAACGCTACCGGAAAATGAAACGGTGCCGAGGCGTAGTCAAAGCAGGGCCGTTATAATATTACTGGAGCGATTTGGACACATTATTTCTCTCAAAGTAGCCTCCATATTCCTCAGCACAAGTCGCTCTCAAGCTCTCAAGTTTCGCATACGAGAGGTCTATCACCTATCCTGGAAGGATTGCGACGGCACCTCAACTTGTCAGATATTAGGCAAAAGATTCGCTGTAGAATGCCACAGAAAGAGATTCAAAGTACCTGGTACGTAGCACAGGGATTATTGAATTTTACATTGACGAGAGCCCTGTAGGAGGAACACGTCCATGAGAAATCTAATCTTGGAGCTGAGCTTTTACGAGAAGAGGCATTTATTACGAGCAGTGCGCATTTGACTTGAATTCCATGTACTGGTGGAAATCGAATGTCTATTCAATCTTGCCGGAGCCTCCTAAATTTTCGCCTCACAGCGGTCATTCAAAGGCTTGTGCCGCCAGTCCATGTTTACACCGGAGGTCGTGAACAAGCTCCAGTTTTGCACTGCTTTATGGAGTTTCTTCCCATGGAATCGACCTGCATCAGCACTACAGGCTCGCTCGAGAGAAGGAGAGAGGGAAAGAGAGAGGGATAGGAGAAAGTCTCACTCGTGCGATAAGAAGACCAATCTTACTTGAAGAAAATCTTTCTCATCTGCTCTCGAGGATCAGCGGGATTGTGCACCCGAGAAAAAAGTCTATATTAGACCTCTAATTCCGCAAGATCGCAAGATATTTTTAAGGGTAACGCAAACCCTGTACTGGACAAGAGTGATAGTGACAGCATTCCTCATGATGACGACCCTGTTGCACCCGTAGGTTTTTTACCAGATGGAATAAACAAGTAGTGTAAGCGCATAAAGCCGAAATACTTTACGAAAAGTTGCTCATGGCAACCACAGGCTTTGCTGTAGCCAACAGGCATTGTTTTCATCCCGGCTCTTCAGTTTCATTTGATGATATGAGCTATGGTAGCTAAGGAAATGAATTGCTCTCCATCTTGCCTTTCGACACTTGGTTATTTTTCCGTCTCTCAAAATGTAAAAAGTAGGCTTTAAGAGATTACACAAGTCTGCAAAACAGTTACGCCGTCTCGGGAGATATGGAAATGTAAATACATGACTCAGAAGAGTCATGCATCTAAATCTGTATTTACTATTTGTATTGGGAGCACATACATTCACGCGTGGGCTTTCTCCGTAAGCCATTCTTTTGGAATTCAGGACGGCTGAGTCGCTTGGGCCTCCTTTCTCCAGCTTATCCTCACCACGCTCGTTTTCTTGGTCTTATCTTTTATTACCACAGCTTTCCACCCTTTCTGTTACCGTGTCTCCAGTTTTTGCAGTTGATAAATTCAGCCAATCTTACACTTTTGCCCCAGTTCCACTTACATTTTGCGGAAAGGTCACCCATAAATCACGGCGAGTGCGTCTTGCTTAACTCCCATTATAAATACGACCACCTGACGTCCACTTTCCGAA
Organism: Sminthurides bifidus; assembly: GCA_009872375.1. Taxonomy (NCBI): domain Eukaryota; kingdom Metazoa; phylum Arthropoda; class Collembola; order Symphypleona; family Sminthurididae; genus Sminthurides; species Sminthurides bifidus. The sequence continues at coordinate 11,556 of VRMD01000484.1, forward strand.
TGTAAATGTGAAAGTAACAATGTGCGAATTCCTCATGCACTGAATCTGCAGTGACTGTGAGAGTGGCGAATGGGTGAGTATGCATACAGTCAATCTCGTAACTCCATCAACTCCTCATCGCCTTCTCCGGACGGCAAAATTACAGCTCATCTTGTACCCATGGAGTATTATGGTCTCATTGTTGAGCCGTGTGAACACATTTTCCTTTGAATTCCATGCTTTGTGTGCTTTCTGCCAAGTAGTAAATCTTTCTCTCCTTTCAACCCCAAGGTTTTAGTACACATGTCTACAATTTACTCCAGTCCCAGACTCAGAGACCTGCTGCGACAAAGCATTTGGAACTGCATTGAATGTGAGAGGATGAAGGCATCAAGTCTTTGAACATACCAGATGGACATATACGACTGGAGAAGAAAGCCGGGTAACTTACTTGAATCTCTTGGCGAGTCTTGATTATGAAATTAAGCCGGGAAGAAATCTCTTTGTTGTCACGAAGTCCTTGTCGTTTGGCAATGGCTAAGAGTTGCTTCTAGATCGTCCAGGTCCCATTCTAAACTCCTCAGTCCATTCCGCAGCTGTGAAGCCACCCATTCTGAGACTTCGTTTGAACCTTGACAATTCTCAGACCAGTGTTGAAAGAGCTCTCGGGTACGTCCTAGTGCTTTGCATACTTCACTGTAACACAAATTGGCATGGCAGTTAGTTCTCTCATTTCAAATGCGCTCCATTCCCAGCCTAAACTCTTGCGTAGCCCGATAAGAGATTCCGACTGGAAATTTAGCTTCTATTCCATAAACGAAATCGTAGAAGTCCACCCGTCTAGTCCTGATACAGAGTGAAACAAACGCTCAGTGACGCCCACTAGTTCTATGCTCCAGCCCATTTTCTCCCAGCAGTGCGTATCTAATTTCTGTCCTGTCGGTTTATTCTTTTATACTCTTCTATTTGGAACCAGATTCAGTCCTGTGCAAAAAGCTTTCTCCGTCGGATCTTTTATTGGTTGTCGTGTGACCGTTCCAAACTTCCCATCAGCCTTGAGCAACTTGAGCTCATGCTTTTAGCTCAAGTAGGGATGGAATCCGTGGCAAATGTTCGCGAAACCACCACATCTCCAATCGATTTTTTATCTCAGCTTTTATCTAAAGATTTTCCAAGTCTTTCCTATTGGCGACATCACCAAGCCATTTTCTTTAAACCATATTGAGGTGCGCTACCATGACGCTGACACAGCAACAACTTGACTCTGGTCTTAATTTTTTTAGCCTCATCACAAGACTCCTTCGCTCTGTACTTTTTTACCTTTGTGTAATAAGCAGCCTAGATTCACACTTGAAATCATAAAGGCGTTTGCTGTAGTCAGGGCAATCATTCCAATGACCCCACTGTTCTCAAGGGGCCCTCATTTTACTCTCTTGCAGTCAAATAAGAGTCGTGAGTACCGGTGGAAGAAAAGACGAGCATCTCTCCTGGTTAACTGCTTACTCTTTGCAAAGTAGGCTTCCGTTTGTACAACTGGTATCTCTACCATTGTGAGATACCATGTTTAATTCAAATGCAGCCAAATTTACTCTCCGGTAGCAGCATTGGAAACCTGGAACTGGAAACTATTCCTGAATAATCTCTGGAGAATTTTCTCCGGGAGTTGCGACTCAGCATTTTCAAATTCTCTCTAAACCTAGCACAGATTCCGCACCAGTTTACGCTCCAACGTTAGTTACCGACCAACACCTTTTCAATCTTGAGTTCTGGAATCTCTTTGCTCACCTTCAGGAAGGTGATTGCTTCGCTATAATGCCTACATAACTCCGATTTGCCGTTAAGTAAATATCCAGAATGTTATCGTATCCTCTCTTCCCTGTGTTCAAATTAGGCGACGGGTATGCATGTCGTGGAGATTGTTTGCTCGTACGCTAGACTTGACGCTTAGAAGAAAAACTTTTGCCATTATGGAATATTTCCTAATTACATTTCCTGAACCCATACTCTGCGTTCTCTGGATCCATTCGAAAGTTCCTTTGTGACGCTTTCACTTACTCGTCGTCAATTCCCTCCATTTCATCATGCAGTTGAGCATTATTTGAAGGTTGAGAACTAATTTCTAGAGCAAAATTCCTACTCGCTACTTTCTCTCGTAGTTTGATTGTTTCCCTGTGCACGAGACAAGCATTACATCATAAGGAATTTCCACACTGGCGAAATCACTTTCCCAACAGCCATTGCCACCCTCTCGTGCCACACAGTAATATAATTTTTGACTCTGACTCAGAGGAAGATATACTTGTCCACGTACTTTACGTCTCCAGAAGTGCAAGCATTGCCTGAAAGTTGGCTGAGCCGTCTTAATTAGCGCCTCATGTCAGATAACAATAGTAGTTACAAATATATACATGGTTGTGATAACCATGCATATTTCCTGTGCCGGCTCAAATACGCTAGGATTCCTCAGTTTCAAATTGGATTGCACCGTTCCGTTACAGAAATACTGATTGGCGTGAGATTACAGTACGGCTGATAATAAAGCTTTATTGAAAGTGGGCCTGGCAAACAAACTGCCGACAAAGTCACTCCTGATCGCAGCCAAGTCCATTCATTCTCCCGGCTCAATCTGCTGGTTTCGAGCTTGATCAATGAGCATGCCTTCGGAGGTTGGATCACTTGTGGGCTGGTTGCGAAACGACCTTAAAACAGTTACATGAGATAGAAGAAATTCCACCGCTAAAAATAAACACCTGCTAAGATTGACCCTCCCTCTGAGAGGATGTATCTGGTGGATTCTTGTAGATTTGCACTGGGCGTGAGTGCCTGGCAGTGTTTCTTTCGGAAATACGTATTTCTCCAGTGGTAACTCACTAGTCTAGAAATAATCGGCGGAAAGAACAAGGCGAGCACTATACCATGTGGAAAACTTGTATGTACGCATCGGCCACAGCACGGCAAAGGTGTGGCGTGCGTGCTGGAGTTTATCTACCAGCCTTGTAATTGTATTTCATGAGTTTCTCCTACTTCTGCGGTTATGGCTGGCCTGTGAAGTCTTTCACATAATTTACTCCCATTCAGGAGCTGTTTCATCATGGAAATGCGAGAAATAAATGGTTCGAAAGTCATTTCCGCACAGGCATAGTTTTTCCTCTCGGTCTTTTCACAGCGGCTGTCTCATTGATGAGCAAACTTTCTCGAGGAAAACAGCCAGAGAGAAAGAGATAGGCTGTATCTCCTTTTCGCAGATTTTTGCAAGGAACGCCGCCAAACGCCTTGTAGGGCAACAATTTTGCACACTGCTCAGCCTTCCGAGGTTACTTAAGCACAAACAAGTCCGGATTACAGCTTTGCCGTCAATCCTGATTCCTGATGGATTATTTACATGCAGTGACTGCAACATAGGAACTCATCCAGGGATAAAAGTCGCAAGGTTAAAAAGCCTTTCGATGCTTTTTGGTAACTTTTCCGTTGCTTCGCGTCAGGCCGCGAGGTAACGTATTTCAGCATAAGGTAGACCATCACAGCAAACTAAAGAATCCCAACCTTGTCAGTAGGTGTAAGAAGAAATGGTCCGAAGAAGAAAGACTTTTGGCAACTTTTACTGCGCACTTGCAAATGTATCTTCACATCGCTTCTTCTCCATCTCTCTGTCTTTATTGCTGCTTTCCATTTCGTCAAGGTGATTACGGATGATAAATGATTCCAGGATCTTTAACACATATAAATGACTGGATACGTTCCTTATTTTGCCATCCACTCGAATCTTGGTGAGAACTGACTCAAAGGTGGACATGCAGAAAAGAAGATGCGGCAAGAGCCTCAGAAGTTAAGCCTAAAAATCCAGCCATCTGACACAGGGGATGGGAGGCAGGTACGTGTAAATTGGCAGTGTGTGAAAAATTTATTCCTGAACCAAATAAAATAACAAGACACATAAACCAGAGAGAGGGGATGCTATACACATTCAATTCAGGTATCGAGTTTTATGTGCTCCTCAAGGAAAAATATAAGGTGCAGTAAACTCCCGTCTCTTAATCAACCGGAGGTACTCTGGATAGAATTTCATCAAGTTTTCCTTCTTCATTTGGCTGGACACCGTGGTAAGGAGGAAGGTCTCCCCTGACTCATATCCCTCTTCCGTTTGTAATTTAATATTGAGTGTGAGCAGAATAATAACTTTTTCCTCAACAACTAACACTATAAATTCGTAATGATACGTGATCAAGAAGACCCCGCCGTTGGAAAACACAAGCTCCATTTCACCACTACTTTCCCCCATTATCTACAAATTTCACCGTCGCCGACACACGTCAACACCGTTCTACAAGCACATTCCTTATGCATGTGAAAGTGGTACGTGCCACGTTCACGATAATTTAAGTGCAACCAAGGGTGCTGACAGCCTTTTACGACTTGCTTTCTCTCATCTAGTTACGTTCGTTCAATAAAAAAGCTTGGACAGAATCGGTCATTTCATTTTAACTCAAACTCACTTGCGACACTGGGTCAATTTCTGCAACTCGTGACAACACTAGGTATGTCCCCATGTTACTCCATTCAAATAGCCTTGCTCAATCTGTCAAAGGCAACTAAATAACCCTCGTAAAGCAAAACCTTGGCTCCTTGCTCGACATACCACAAGGTCATCCATCTGGCTCGCAGCCTTACACTCACCGAGTCAGTGTGTCGCCAATTATTCCTGTATAATGTACTGTTCACCTGGTTCATTACTTCCAGTCCAGTTCGTTTAGCGTGCAAATGCAGTTCAGTGCCGAGTAACAAGGCAACTTAATCTACTTCACAACTTATCTTTTCCTCCTTGTCGGTTGCAAGGGCACCGAGTAAAACTTGACTCACTTTCAAATCTTTTCGAAGTTCAGCCGTTAATTCCTATGGAGGGACACATTCAAAGGCTAACTTCAGACTTGAGGATTGGATGACTCTGAACTGAGTGATATTTGCGAATAAGCTTAATCGATATTTTGAACGCAGTCTTCATTATGACGTTACCCGATAGTTACAGAAGAGAGAATATCGCTTAAGTTTGATAAAGCCGGACCAATGGTACAATAATTGCTCAAAGTTGTGCCAACTTACTCTTTCACGACGATGAAAGGGTCATCAAGTGACATGTTAATTGCTGGCGATGCACAGTCGAATCCACGTGATTCTCATCAGACATTCATGAGCTTACGTACGTATCCATGAATTGATAAACAAGTATAGACGAAACGGGCGATCCGGGTAACTTAATTCACTAGAGTTAGTCCCTTGCAGCTTGCAGCGTCTTTAACGTAGTCGGTGACTGCAAGTCAAGTTGATAGCGAACAGGCTCATGGGCAGAGTCGGGGGCAACGTGTATTTAAGTATTCGAGCACATGCTTATATTTAAAAACTTAATTTCAATTTAACGCAACTTTTTCTCCCACAAGAATTAGGAACTGCACACCACAGGTGCGAACACCGTCTTGAAGAACTGATGCACTGAATATAAGAGGTTAAACGAAAACTATTACCAGAATCAAAAATCAATGGTAATTGGTGCCGTGAATAATAAAGTTACCAAGGAATAACTTGGCTCGGCGGAGGCTTCAACATGTGGATCTCAAGTTTTGCGATCCCAGAGCTACACTGCCACCGCCACTGTGAGGTAGTGCCTCAAATCCCTCTCGCTGCTTTCCCTTCTTCAAATCCCCGTGCCTAGAGTAATGTATACGACCAAGCCATTTTCTCCGGAACAGAACTGGAAATTCTCTACACGGCTAGCAAACAGATACGGTTAGCCAGGAAGAGAAAGAGGGAGAGGAGAGAGAAAGAAGTGGCTGAACCAACCGCTCAGGGAATGTGGGAAAAGTTGTGCGGGAAGAGAAAGAGGAGAGAGAGAGAGAGCAACCAGGCGCGCATTCGTCAAAGAACATGGCTTTGCACGTTCATTGCTCTTGCAGAATCACTGTCGTTCTCGTTACCCGCTAGGACCTGCATACTTTCTCCCTCCTTTCACCCAAACCAGTGCAATAAGGGTTGCCAAATGCTTCCACTGACTCACCGACTTGCATGTTCGCTCCCAAGCCATGCAGTATGCCATAGCAATCCTGTGAGCTAAGTCAAGAGCCTTTTACCGAATTACGATATTACCCCCATTTTCCCTTACCACTCGGCTCCTCTAATGGAAAGGCAGGCAGGGAAAGTAAGCTACCCAACTTGAGCTATCGCTGTCCCCCTGTTGTGGAACTACGAAGCGAGATTCCCCAAAATAAGCGTGTTATTCCAGAACAGGGAGAGCAACCACGTTCCAATAATACATCGCACATGCAAGTATCCATCCACTCCCCATGACAAACTAACGGGATGGAGGAACCGCTCTCCCTCATGTTTCCCTTGGTCTTGAGATTTGCTTTCCTTCTTCGCTTTTCTCATCACTTTCCCCCGTCTTTTCTCTCTGCAAATCTTGTCCTTGTTGCATTCCCTCTTCCTGAATAGCAGTTACTTCACTTTTTCCTAAACCTCGGCCGTGGTTCAATTGTCTCTATTATCATCTCCTGCTCTGAGGGCTTTAAAAAGCTTGTGTCCTTGTACACGAGTCTTTCCTTTTGCTAGCCCTTCTTCAAGAGTATGGGTACCATCTTCACCACCCGGCTTAACATGATAATGACTGAGGGAGGAATGCTTCCTTGTTATCGCTTTAGTTGATCATGATCGAATAATTTAAATGTGCTTGCAGCGTTGCACTCGGTTCGCAGCCATCATTTCATTTCCAGTTCCAATTGTCTCTTTCGCCGTTCCGAAAAAGGTTGGTTAGATGATCTGCTTCTGGATAGCAATACAACCAGATTTTAATCAAGCAATCAAAGTTTACTATCGGAAAGATGCACATGAAGATGTGCAATTAGGTAATCGGCTCATAATTTCAAGACATGACAGCGTGCATCCCATGAGTAACATATCAGCACTAAAAACGACTGTGAAAGCTTCATCCTCAGTAGAGTCGTCCGCAAGGGTATCTACTGTCTTGGAGGTGCGAATAAGTCTACTCTTGACTTTTGAAACTTTACCCGCGAACCCTTGGATAATTTTTACGCGATGCAAAATTATTAGACGCATATTTTAGATTTAAATTATTGAATTATCTAATTGGAAGCTTAGTTGGACACAATCAAACTCATTAACGTTTCAAATGCGACCAGTCTGCTAATTCAATCAATTTTTGAGCACAGTGACTCTGAATGCGTAAATATTCAGCCTTTATGAACCTCAATGTGATGGTGTTTTTATTTTTCCTTTGAATTTTTGAATTGAAGCTGAAACTTTGTGTCGTCTTGTGTACAATTAGTTGGAATGATTGATATGACTGACTTTTGGATCTGTATCAATGTACATATGCTGGAAGGAGTTACAGTTAAAAAATAGCAGTTTTTGCTGAAAAGGTATTACTGTGCGTCTGTTGCTACTGCAAGCAAACTCAAGTACTTGAAGAAGAATTCACATTACTGAACTGTAAGCACGTCTGGGTAAGTAAAACTATGGCCGTGCAAGGTATGGAGTAACTTGAAATTGTAACAGCAATTAAGTATAATTAAATACAATTGAATTACAAAGTATGTCTCTTAAAACTTCAGCTGTAATGGAGGACACGGACTCGGAAAAGCTAGCTGACGCTTTGCGAGGAGATGATGAGGATCCTGAACTGAATGCGTGGCATGCTTGTGCCTTAAGGAAAGAAACTTTGTCAAGTCATATACTTGATGAAATTGCTTTGGAAGGTCTAGATGGTATTACGTTGCAAGCCTTGCAAGTACGGTTGCGAAACAGACCTGGATTTCCACTTCAAATGACCGCAAAATCACTGGTACAAATTTGGAACGTAATATTGAAACTGAGAGACGTAGAAATGTACGAACTACCTGAGGCAAGGGAGGACTTACTTGTGTATGACCGAAATGATTTCACGGATGAACGAGGATGCCTATACGAGCCCTTGTCGGCACCTGAGGACATTTACGTGTACAAGCCAGTAGAGAAAGACCATATACGCGGATCATGTCAACATTTTGAAACTCGAACTCTGGTGAAGCAGGCACGTCAAATGACGGTGGACGACGCAATTGCCAAATACGGCAACAAACTAGTGTTGGTAGCATCACAACAAGTGCGTGAAGCAGCAATGCTGGAACGGTCATCAGAAGGGTCCGGAAACCTTACATTAATTCAGTTTTGTATGCTGGAAAGAATTGCTCGAGCTAGGTACGAAGGAGAGCTGACAAGAGGGAAAGTGAGTCTGAACACGATGAAAATAGATCCGAAGTCGCTGTTTTACTACAGAAAATACTTAATTCGAAAACGAATGATTATGAAGCAAGTGTTTGGAATGAAGTTTGGAGAAAATCGGGCGAACTCACTCGTTTCTGTTTTGCACATTCCTCGGTTTTACAAAGCCATGACACCGGTTCCTGTGAGTTATGCGAAAAGAGTGGCAATTCATCTCTTAGGGAAACCTGGATTTCGTGACGAGTCCGTGAATATCAAGAGAATTTTTGGAAAGGTAATTCACAAATATATTACGTCACCTGATTTCAAAGACCTGTTCAAGGAGGAAGATACCACGCTAGCTGAACTTCATCCAGATGTTTTTGCCAATGAAAGATATGAGAAAAAGAGGAATTCCATGTTAACTAGAACCCAGAAGTCCGTGGTTTTTTTAAATCCTCCTGGAGAGATTCAGCAGTACTTATCTAAAGTGTCTGAGCCAGATACCAAAGGAAAGGAGCCTAAGAGTGAAAAAAATACTTTCTTGTGGGGGGTTCCGTGCAATTTGAATGCAAATTTGTTTGACACACCTATGCATCAGACGCAAGAACTTGTATCTTGTGGTGGCACAAACGGTGTTAACTTGATGCAAATTCAAGGTATTCTTCGACTTCGCTCGCTTTCTGCACGATCGGGAGGTAGACTAGCACTCAGACTAAAGGTAGCCAAGCAAGTCGTTGTGGAAAGAAAGAAAACCAAGTGTCACCACTACGTCTCAACAGTATCGTTTCCCATCCCTGATAGGGTGATTCAGAAATATGCTGCTAAGCTCAAAGAGGAGGAGGAAGCTATTATGATTTGGACACGAAAAAAGGCTGAAAAAGTGGCGAAACGGTTGAAAGTAGAGATGAAATCGAAAAAATCAAGTGCATCTGATGGAATAGCATGTACAAGTCATGAAGTATTGGATGCATCGAATGAATATGGTAAAAGCAATATTCAGGATGAATTCATCACACCAGAAATTGACAGCGAAAACGTTAGAATTACCTACGTTTGTCCGATGAAGTCGAAGAAACGGAAAGCAGAAAAGGATGTGGTTGAAGAGGTATGTATTACTGCTGATGCTCCGAAAATTAAAAGGAAAAAGCCCTTACCTCAAGTTATTGAACGGGATCCGCGCAAGAGATTAGCAAGACTCATGGTTGGTCGAAAACCTGAATCTAAGATTATAAAGAAGTACACTCCGAAAAAGAAAATTAAGATAATGTCTGTAGAGGTAAGACAGTGGGGAGTTTATATGATAATAATTTCAAATTCTACGTGGAAAAATCTGCATAGCTCCCGAAATTTTTTCTTTCCACAGAATTTATACTATGACGACAAGGACATTGAAGCACTTGCGAGAAAAAATAGACTGTGAGTAAATTTTGTGATAACATGAATGTACATTTGTTCTCAACAGTATATCAGTTGAGTTGAAGCTATCTCAGTAAAATAATCATGACTTGTTGTTACAGACGAGTAAAATGGCAGTCTGTTGAAGACAAAATGATCCTATTGCTACACATTTCCAGCGTGGTTTTTATACCCAAGTATAATTTGAAGAAGCTCTTCATCTTCAACGCTCCTCAGCTTCGTGATCTGCTGCATACTAGAAATGAGGTGGTAATATTTTGAAAGAATTAAGAATTTCATAGACTTTAAACTTGAATTTCGTATTGTTTTTATGCAGCATTCTCGGAGTAAAACATCCTTAGCCATACGAAGACGTTTGCATTTTTTGATGAGAAATAGCGTCTTTCAGTTACAGTATCGTCGCTACCTTATGGACGCTATTACCGATCAATTTATACGGACACAAGTCGTGGTAAGTTAATCTGTCTTGCTGTAGTTTTATTGAAATTACATAAATTACCGATAGCAATTGAAGTTCGGTTCACTGGTTCGATTTTCAGGAGCCTTTCTTGAGGAAAAGCGAAGATCCCCGCAGAATATTTCATCAAATACCGACAGAATTAATCCTTCAGGTGTTTGATTACTTAGTGGATAAACATAACCTTGACTTCCAAAAAGTAGGCTTTGGTGCATATTCACCTGGAGTATGTAGTTTTAACGCACGGTCAATACGGCTAAAAGGCAGAACTGCAGATGATGGCTTTGCTTCTTCGGATGGACAACGAACAGATGGGTTTCAAATAGAGTAAGCGTTTTTGAAAATAACTAACTATGAAACCTATTAGGTTATCCTTATCCCAGTAATGACCCATAAATCATCCGCACAACTTTTCAGAGAAATGCAATCGTATTTTTGTGATGAATACGGAGAAATGCAAGACGTCATACATAACCTTGACTTCCAAAAAGTAGGCTTTGGTGCATATTCACCTGGAGTATGTAGTTTTAACGCACGGTCAATACGGCTAAAAGGCAGAACTGCAGATGCTGGCTTTGCTTCTTCGGGGACAGATGGGTTTCAAATAGAGTAAGCGTTTTTGAAAATAACTAACTATGAAACCTATTAGATTATCCTTATCCCAGTAATGACCCATAAATCATCCGCACAACTTTTCAGAGAAATGCAATCGTATTTTTGTGATGAATACGGAGAAATGCAAGACGTCATTGTCGATGGTACGAAAGATCCCCAAAGCAGCAAAGAGATTGAAGTATGGATGGCACGTACAGTCATGATGAGCTATATTATTCTGTGGGTCCGATGTTGAAGATGCAGAGTTGCTTTTGTCCATTGTCGGCAATGAAATTTTAAAATCGGTGTCACAGCACATGAGACGACAGAATATATGTACATTACTGCGTGTGAACCGAAAACTAGGAATTTCCACAAAGTAAGTACGAATCTTTTTATATCCGTGTTCATTTTAAAGTCTGGAGTTAAAAAAATCATGATTGCAGTATGAGGAAAAAGTTGTCATATCACCTGCATCCCGAGCTTTACAAAACGTCTAAAAGGTTTCTGAGCGAGTCAAGGCGCAGATTTAAAGCGACAGTTCCAGCTGTGACTACGAGTTTAGCAGCGTTGTATTCAGTTATAGATCACCTCATGGAACAGAAGGTAAGAGCTGTAATTGGTTGCGGTGCATCATGCATATAAATCTGCACTGGCTAATTTGTTATTTCGCTGCTTATAGGCGAAGTTCTCAATTCAAATAAATGCTGATTACGTAACTCAGAATTGGAACTCTACGACACGGGTAAGTTGCGTTACAAAGTAATTCAGCTAGCAAGTGATAACACTATATATGCATTAGATAGAAATAGCTCACTGGTAGGTTTAATTTATTTTATTTTCAGCTATTTTCTGCAGCAAATCCTTCTCGACTTAGAAAACACAAACCTGCAGAAGACGATTCCGCAACGGTCAAACTGCCCAAACTTATGGCTAAGATTGAGCAGTTAAATATTCAGTTTCCAAGACTGGCAGAAAGCTCCAACTATTTTAGAAATCAATTTATGGTGTAAGTTTGAGACTTAAACTGATGAAAATAACCCTAAAAATCTAACAAATTTAAGATTATTGTGTTTGGTTTAATTATGACTAGTCTTATTGGGCCGAAACGTAATGATTCACCTGCAAAATATGCACTGTTGTATGATGTGGTGCACCGATCTGGTATCTCTGGAATCTCTCTTAAGGAGCTAAGGGTATAGGTTTAAACGTTTTTCATTTAGCGTTACGTGATTCAAACTTATGTGGAAAAATTGTTGAGGATATACATTTTATTTACAGGATATGTTCACAACAAGCTCTTTAAAAAATGGAATTATTTACTTATTAGAGGAAAAGTTTGTGTTTGTGGTTGGAACTGCGAACCGAAAGTTCGTCAGTCGAGATTTTGTGGAAGATTGGACTATTGAGCTAAAAAGCTCCAATTGCAGGTAGTACTGCACCTTAATTTGATCAAGATCTGCATGATTCGAAGTGGCTTGCAAATTTTTGTTGTTTTTCCGTCCAGAGCCATAATGTATCCATGGATTGCCTCTTCTGGTCTTATAAACTGGGACTTGCTGGATTGGTTCTTCACATCGATCATAGGCATCTTGACCCGACATCCAGGAATTCATGTTTCGCGTATGATAAAGCTGCTCAACCCGGTTCTGTCAGCAGTAGAATTAATTGCGCTTTTGCAGGTGCTCCTTTTTAAAAGAGCGTAGCTATTTTATTTTATCTTTGCGTTAGAGAAAGCTGTTATTAAGAAGCAAGCTTGGGATCTTTTAGGCGCTATTTTTCTTCGGTTTTATTACAACGTACGCCGTTATCACCGAAGACTCCGTTGGATTGAGCTCACAAAGACAAGATTTAATCATCGGTATGTTTACGCCTATTGCCCACAGCTTTTCATAACGCTCTAAAAATATATCGGGAATAACAACTTTTTCCAAAAATTCGACAGATCCCGTGGAAGATCCTTTTCTGGAGATAGAAGATTTACATGTAGAATTAAATATGTACTCGCACACGAAGTATTGCAGTCTGCAGCATAGTTTGAACTCCCAAGGTAAAACATACAGCTGGAAGTGCTGGCTTAAGCCTAGCTTAAGTTTTAACACTTACCCCTTGGAGCATACTGCTTATTACATTTTGACTTCCGCAGCTACAAGACCTCCTAAGCCTAGTGGCACTCAATCTGAGGGTTTAGGCATGTCTTCTGGGCGCCCGAAGAGGTTAAGACAAGCAGCAGGAGCGACACAGTAACCTAATAGGTTAGACTTGGCCATCCTGACTCAAAATTCCTATGAAACACCATAGGTGACTGGGATCTTACGTTTCCTGGTTGAATATGCATTGCGACAATACATGGAAAGACTGAGTAGTTCGTAGAATATTGATAGTAGAAATAAAAACAAGATTAGTTTTATACTAAAGGTAAATAGTTTTATTATCTAATAAAATAACACTGAACTTGATGACATAAAAATATGAAGACGAGCAGATTAGCAATTTCTGAGTCAAAAGAAGGTCAACCTACTATAGTGAAAAAACTGAACCCCAACTATGCTTGTAATGCTTTTATAGCCTGCAAGACGCACTATGCATTCCACGATATACTCGGTGACAATCAGCAATTGTCCAGAAACAATCATTATAAAATATTTGATACATTACGTAAGAACTTATTTCGGAGGGGGGCGGTAGATGCCAACAACAACAGCATGGTCACGTTCGTACGGTTCCAAAGTGAGCTGTTCGTGCGGTTTAAATTTTTCAGCCTGCAGTTTCTTAACTTCGCCTGACAAAAACGGCTTCAGGCTCGGCAGTGGAATCGATGCAGTTAGCCTGTAATAACAACAAGTTAGCCATCAAAAGTGTCTCGGACCAAGTTCTGCCAGTTGCAAATGAAGCACTCACTTTGATTGAAATGACGAAATGGCCCCCGTTCTTTAAGAAGTACTGCGAATTCAACGCCACAATCCTAGCCTGATCCGGCTGAGCGACGTCTGCAAAAACACAGTCCACCATTCCTACCAACATTCTATACTTGTGAGGATGACGGGCGTCTTCAATAATAGGAATAATGTTTGTGCGTTTCTTCGCAACATTCAGTAAGTCACGTCCGGATCGATGCGAGAATTCCACAGCGTAAACTAGTCCTTCCTGAAATTTTAAGTAAAATCCATGTGTAACATCTTACTATACTTATCAACAAAACGTACACAGATTTCCTTTCAACAGCTTAAGGCTTAAGTCACTAAGCCTTACCGGTCCTACGACATCTGAAACATGTGAAACAGTAGTCCCTGATGCAGCTCCCAAATATAGCACTTTGCTCCCAGGAGGCATGTGGATTTGGTCCACACCTCCTAAAATAGCAGCAGCAAGTTTCGATCGGAAAGGGTTCCATACTCTGTACTCAATTTTGGTACCATCTTCAGCCTGATTAAACACATGAAATCAAGAAGTTGTCAATTCCACGCTTGCTTCAACGATGCAGTTTCACAAAGATGTTAATTGCTTACATCGGTAGATATTCTTTTTTCACCATAAACTGACTCGCCTGGCACCATATTTTTCGTAACGAGAGCATCCTCTTTGCCACGCGCAATAAAAACACCAGGATGACGATGTGGTTCAATCAGCACACTTTTGCCTCCTCGCATCCCACCTAAA
>VRMD01000485.1:0-25902 GCA_009872375.1 Sminthurides bifidus
TTTTCTTTTGTGTAGCAAATATTAAATCACCAGGGTAGAAATTAGCAACATAAATGCAAATGCGCATATTGTTGGCCTTATTCCTCGCCACTTGTGGGTACTGCCTCTTCTCTGTGAGAGAGGCACATTTCTCTTTCTCTAGTGCACAAAAGCCTGGCACCTCAACCTCAAGCAATTTACTATTCAGCAACGCACCCACGTGAACTAGCAGAGGCAAACTGGGTTTCAGATTTATGCGGGTGTCCACCCCACCTTGTCATCTTGGGTTTTGGAGGCGCAACTGGGAAGGCAGAACTGAGACAGGACTCGTTTCTTGGGAAGATGAACAAAGACTGCCGCCTTCGTTAGTGGCCATGTAAGGAAAATATATGGTAGCGGCAAGGGAGTAATGAAATCATTAATAAATTTCAAACTCGAGCATAAATCAGCGTACAAACGTTAGTTCTGTCATATTTTGCCATTCCGAATGGCATCATTCACCAGCATACCTTTCACATCAGTTAACATGTTCAGCCGTCTTAAATAAGTAAACAAATTTGGTTCCAGTCAAGTAATTTGTGTGACTGGTTGCTATACGTTGGACAAAGTCGCTCGCTCAGTAATTCTTCAGCACTGTAAAACACCCAGCACGATTTGAGGCTGGTACTCCACGTTCTCTCTCATCCCTCATCTTTATTTGCCAGTCCATATTTAATCTGTGACTTTTCCAACTTTCCGTTTGCATTTGCGTCAGTCACCTCGCTATGGAGCACATCTGGTTCTCATCTCACTGTCGGAGAGATGCACCAGCAAACATAATTACGTCCGCACAAGACATAAAATTTGACTTTGCACAAACTTTGCTCCATAATTCCTCTTTCTTCCGGAAATCATAAAACTTGCTCCATCCTTCATTCACAAGTCATCCTGTCTGCAATTTTGTTACAGCAACTTTCCACCGCTTACATCATCCGCACCATGCGCATCCATCCAACCTGACTGCCTCTCTGGTCTTCGTCAACTCTCACGGTCTCACACTTAAATAGTTTAGCACATTATCAATCCTGCTAATGCTCCGTTTCACTTGGAGAAACCCCCAAAGTTGAGCATAAAACCTCATGTTGTTTACCAAACTCCTGAGGAAATTCTCTGCTGACTGCCGTTCAATTAGCACTAAAAGTCCGGTAATGCTACCTCTACCCTGCTGCTGACGACTGTCTGGTCATCTCCAACTTCGCTAATCCCGCTACGACTGCGGGAGGTTTCGGGAGCTTGATGAGCCATGTTTAGTCTGTACCTTTTTGTAGCTCTGAGCTGGACATGGTTTCAAAAGAGCAAAGGAACAATTTCAAGGGATTTCGGAAGTGGGTTTGAAAACTCGTGAGGAACTAACAGTGCACGTTTTTGCAACTCACCCGCATGTTCGTGTAAAAACTTTTTGACTCCAATTATTCAAGTCTAAAAGGAGGGCAAACCGGCATTGAAGCAGGTTACACCTCGTCGCATGCAGACCAATCGCTAGAATAATTTGACTGGATGAAAGCCCATTTAAAGTACAACAAATGAGTGTCCCTCCCTTTGGCTTTGACTAATCACTTCCACGGAAATCCGCATCGGATTCCACCAAACATTTTCCTAACAACATGTTAACAGCCCAGTGAGTGCAGATAAGATAAAACTTTCTCCCGTCACCACCTTCCGCCACATTCTCGTTCCGCGGATTTGTCTTGCCAAAGGAATGGGCACCGGAACTTTTTGCAATGTCCTTCCTACCGTCATTTTCAGTTGGTATATCTCTCCTTTTCGTACGTAGTCTTGTCAGTCAATTTCCCACGATTTTTGCCACAATTATTCACACCGCAGTCAAAACTCCTCCCGGGCTTCATAGTCAATCTCCTTGCTGAAACGTCAGTTGGTTAAACCACGACCGAACTAACATGCTGGTAACTTGGCTGCCATGATAAGTCTGCGTCTGTGGTTGCCAAGCACGTCAGCAAGTAGTTGAGCTCGTATACCTCCAAAGTTCTGATAGCCTTATTTTGCTCTTGCATATGACGTGATGATGGGTTAGACGAAAGTTTTGAACGCAATGTCGATTCATAATGGAACAAATGAGCGGATTTCCATGACACGATTTTCCTCTTGTCTAATAACAGACTTGAGGTAAGGTGGGTTGCGTTCGGTAGAGAAAGAATATTTCAATCACCCACGAATTACTTGTAAACGTGTAAACGTGATAGACTTGAGCACGAAACTTGATGTGTTTCAGTAAACAACAGCCACGGCACGCACCCACGTCAGTTCCTCCAGCCCTTTGTAATTATTTGGGGAAAGTCTTCTATTGCATCCTTTTAATTTGCTCTTCAGCTCGCGTACTTGAGGGCATTAGACTGTTAATAGAATCAAAACTCCTGGACACGGCCCAACAACCTGTCTCGAGAATAACAACGCCTGTTTCCAACTCTCCTCCAAAGAACAGTTTCCCATATTACCCAGAGAGTGAGAGAGATCCCCCAGTTCTGAACCTATGACATGAAGAAAATAAACACGACCGTACTTCCGCACGTAGTTGAGGTATTTTCATACGCAGGTTGTATTTTGCACACCACATGTAGATAAAACGCTGCAACTTTAACTTTCTGAGCTATATAGTGATACATGAAAATCAAGTTGCTAAAAGTATCGAAAGAACCCACACATGCAATAACTTTGTGGTTGGTTTATGACCCTTACCGTCGAACGTTTGAATCGGTACTTACTACCCTACCTTACCTAGAAATTCGCTGAGTCACACAACTCTCAGGTAGGGATGATGCGATCTTGCTGCTTATGTTAGCTGCCACAAAACTCACGTTAGCTCACTGCATGAGGAGCCGTTTCCTTGTCCTTTAGCCGCGGTGTTATCATCCTACGCACTCTAATGAACTGATACGACATGTACACCTCTCATCCTAAATTTCATTTCCGTCCCATTAATATTCTCATTCAGCGGCTCTTAAAAAATTATCTTGCTGCATGTGCCAACAGGAACCGGGAGTTGGCCACGGCCCAAATATGCTCCACGTCCATCCATCTTCATCTGCATACGAGTTAGCGCAACAATTTCAAATTTGCTCATCACTCTGCCTGAACGCATACCTCGGAGGAAAGCCGTAACGCAATTTTCTTTCGGTATTTATTGAATCCAAACAGAAGCATTTCTAAAATTCGTCCTGGGGCTACATTTCCTGCCTCTGACTTAAATTTCATCATTCCATGTGCACTGTATGCATTTCAATGAGGAAATAGTGCCAATCCTCTAGTTCCCTTGGTAACCGAGAGGTAAATTATGCTCTGTCGATTCACCGCTTCGTTCACAAGCATTGAAAGCATAGCAGCCTGAAGGTTTTTTGGGGAGTTCATCGATTTGCTCCAGACCTCTGAAATACACCTTTGGGACTAGAGTTCCGTGGAAGAAAATGAGAGTTTGATCATTCATGTGCTAATACACAAATCTCATTGCCAATTTTCGAAGCGAGAGAGAGACTTCCGTGAAATATGCCTCCCTAATTCCTGGACCATGACTTGCCAGATGCGTGCCAGCGCTCAGGGAGCAGTTGTAGCCCACATTTAAAGTTTTAATAGCATCCGTATTTGTTTATTTCTATTCCTGTGGCAAAGTTACTATTCTATGGAACACGGCCGTGTGTAATAATAATAAGATGGCGTCGTCGAAGTATCAGATATGCATGAATTTTACCAACTGATCAGAGTTTTCGTGTTTCTTTATTACGAGTGGGTAGCCGTAGTCGCTACTTCGGTCTGCCTATACTGACACTGAAATAAAAATAGTTGTGAACACTTCCAGCTCTGAGGCGTTTTCATTCCTTACAAACACGGTGGGCAGGTGGGCCGATTCGACCGTATGGGTCGAACAAACCCTAATTTTATTTTATATCTCTCGCACATTTTATTGTTTTCAGAGAAAATGTGAGATATTTTCACCATACTTTGCTTCATTATTGCATAACAGAGTTTCACGGATTTCTCTCCACTTTCGTCTTACACGCTAGTTTTTTTCACGCCAGGTGTTCTCCCCGTAGCATTATGAGACATAAACTCGACAGAGTTGTCTAACTTGGCTAACTCCACAAGCTGGGATTTGAGGAACACGTTCCCTCGGAAACAAGTGCAGCCAAGCACTGCATGTGTATTGTCTGACTGATTTCTCCCGGGGATTAGTTTCGCGAATGTTTAATTTGAGGCTGGAACATAAGTAAGCTAAGATTGCATATTTAAGATTCTCAATGGCGTTTTGATTAGGCACATATGCTCCCTGTGTCACTTAGAATCAAGGTTGGAAACACGTGCTCATCTGTTTGCGGTAGCAGGAGTTTACTGTCATATTTATTTTCTACCGTAGCTCAGCCAAAATAACATGCACACGCAGCATCCAGCTCGCACATGCTGCCCACCATAAACAATTCTGAATTTGCTTCCATATGATTGCAGTGATTTCTCACGTTTCTTCAAGCACGTCAAGAGAAAAAGTTCCTTCACTGGCTTATTTCCCTCTCGAACCTGTGCCTGAAAATCTACTGGAATCCAAACGTATTATTACGTAGGTTGGCCAATTGTGCCCAGATTAAACATAGCAAACAACTGTGCTCTACGCCTAGTCTTTTTTTTCTTTACCTTTTTTTACCTCACCCATCACCTTGTAATAGCAAAATATTCGGGCATATGTAACTCCCGAATGGAATTTGGGAAAGTACACTGAAATTTCTTGAGGCGTGATCACCTGTTTTTTCCTTTTATCGCTCCAGCTTTGCTTCTCTTTGCCATATTTTTACGGTGTTACATTCTACAGCTCTGCACAGCTCCACCTCAATGTTTTCCAGGATTGTAATTTCTCCAAACTGATGGTTGCCAGCTCACCTCTCACATCTAAAATGCAAGCATAAGGCAAGCCTCACTGACCCTTGCTAGTTCTGACTACCTACGAAAGGACGCGAGTTCTAACTTAAACCTGCAGTTGCTCAGGATATTATAAAAAGCAGGGGAACGCAATCAGGAATCCGCCCTCAAGTTTACAAAAAGCTTATCCAGGAGTCGAGCATTTTCTACACCGTTTGTGTACTTGAACCGGACGGACTCGGGCCTGTTTTCCATTTTTTCCAGCTTGCCATGTGGCACTCAAATTTAGGCGTGCCATCATCAAATTTGTGTTTCTCATCCTCATTCCCGCATTGTTGTGTGCTAGGGACACATACACGCGTTCCCGAATCATCCTCATCCAAAGGGTCCATCATTACCGTCATCATCCTCGTAATCATGACGAGACTTGTTTTATTATCTGCGTACCATCGTATTGCATTCCCTTTATTTACACGCTTACACGTCGGGTATTTTCATCTCAAATATTCTCCCTTAATTTTTCCATCTTTCTTACTCTCTATCTCTCCCATTCTCATGAGTCTCCACCATCGTCCGTACCCTGTTGGAGTGTCAAAATCTGTTCCTGGTCTCATACAAAGGGCCACACGTCTACTGATGTGTTATTAAAGAAAGCTGGAGCTTCTCAGCAAGCACCGTGCTGGAGGTTATTTCTACTCGAGCATCCTCTTCGCGTAACATATGTTGTCTTTCTCGTTTAACAATTTAGCTTCTTTGGATTGGATGAGTCCTGGATAATAAACAATGTCCTCTCTCTTGCATCTCTACTAGTATCTTTAGTGCAACAGAACAGTAAGGGGACCCAGTCAGTCAAATTCAGCAATTTTATAGCTTTCTTTAACTCATCCATTTCATTACGTAAACGTTAGCTTGCATGTATATCACCCGCACAGGCACACACACTTAAGAAACAAGTTCTCGAATCCAGGCAGGGCCAAAGCGTCAAATCGTTTTCATGGAGTATAAACATAAAACTCTTCTTTGACTAAAATCAGGCAGGCATAATGTAACTTTTCAATCTTTTGCCCACGAGTATGTTAGCGTAACGACTGACTGAAGAAAAAGTATCTCGCCAATCCATCTGAAACTGTGTAGTTTTGGTCGACGTCGACATGCATCGACTTTTGCATCTGCTGTCTTTACTCTTCTTGCTGGGTGAATTGGAAAAGTTTCTTAGTTTTACCAACATGCCAGAATAAGAATCTTCCAGCAGAGCGTACAAGAGCAATAATCAGGAGGTTGAAAAAGCATTGAAAAAGTTTAACCTCGCAGCCGGCTCGAAACTGGGAGTGCATTATTACGTGGAAGTGCAAAGGGAAAACTCTTGTTGGAATTATCAGTCAGAGCATCTTTTCCATTCCTTAGCAGTAACATAAAGAACGCGTTATGTGACTTCTCAAGGAACATTTTCGTGTCTATAATTTTACCACAGTCGTAATAAGAAGATGGTGTAATTTACATTTATTCTCCCTTATTAATGGCACTTGTTTGCGGCTGAATCGTGTCTCATATCACCGAGTAGTCGGCTTGAGGGCACGTTTAAGTGCGTTACGCGCAGTTGTTGTCATAATTCGGGACGAGAGTAATGGTCCTGGCATTAAGCACTCAATGAACGCATCCTTGCTTGCTATTTATGAATTTCCACAGATTCCCGTCCGTCCGGTTCCCATCTACCTTATTTCCTGGAATCCTTCAAACTGCATATCACCGCCATTCGTAGAGCCATGTCATGTCATTTACTTTTTCATGTCATGTCAAGAGCACGCAGCTCATTTCAACCTCCACTCCGTCCAAGTTACGTCCTCGTCCCTCCTTTGGGTTGCATACGGTGTGCCTATGGCGGAATCCTATTTTCCATATCATTTCCCCACTTTCTGTAACGCATGCTATCTACATGTTTTTGCATCCGTTTCCTGTTACGCTCAGCTTTCAATCTCACGTCCACCGAATCATATCCAAGCGTCAGTAAACCTTCAAATTTAGTCGAGTCACAGCTCTCAAGCCGAGTTCTCAAAGCGGCTCCTTTCCATGCACCATTTCATTTTCCATAACATCTGACTCTTGCCGAGGGCTGACAGAGTTACTTGCTGCGTTTCTACGAGGTGAACCGTTTCAATTGCATTTTACCCAATTTATTTTCAAGCTCTTTCGCGCAGAACTTGAGCAAACCGCAGATTTCTTCCGAGACAATTTGTTTAAGTCTGTACTGCTACAACTGCCGATACGGTCGCTCTGAGCAGACAGTCATTTGAATCCTTAGTCCGATAAGCCTCAACTTCAAGCTCCGTCGATTTATGTAAGACACAATCTGTAAGACCTTCGTCACCCGCGACACATGTGCGCACCCTTCAAGTCACCGGGTAGGGTACGCTGTGAAATAACCCAACCCCTTACATGCCCCGAATGGAGGTCAAAGGTGAAACACACTGTCTGAAGGCCCTCTGCCCCGTTAGCTTTCTCTCGGGAGCTTAGGAAAAAGAAACTACAAAAGGATGTTGCACTCCTGGCTCAAATGACGTACACCCCGAATGGAGGCCAAAGGTGAAACACACTGTCTGAAGGCCCTCTGCCCCGTTAGCTTTCTCTCGGGAGCTTAGGAAAAAGAAACTACAAAAGGATGTTGCACTCCTGGCTCAAATGACGTACCGGTAACATGCTACGAGTTTGCTATAGTTTCTCAAAACGAAGATCCTGGAAGAATATAACTGTTTCCTCCGGAAATGCAATTGCCCACGACATGGAAGACCAGTTGCAGGCACGTAGAGAACTTGAGCCGTCGCTCAGGGAGGAAGTCAGTAGGAAGGCGTATGCACTTTTAGCGGAGTTTCTCTCTACTAAGCTGCGGTCAGAGCAGCTTGATGTTTTCATAAATTCCTTGTTTAGCTGAACCGTATCAAGGTTTAAGTTACATGTATGCTAATATTTTTTATTTTCTTTGACTTAAAATGTTAGCTTTTCTTTCCTACGGCAATATTATTCTCCTATCCTGTCTTGCATTACCTCCTACCGCTAGCGCCGTTGTTAGCTGCCATGTACCCGCCTCTCACAACTCTCTCACGAATTTGTTCGAGGTTCGAGTCCGGAGACGATCACGTTTCCGATGTTTTCTCTCTCCAGCTTCTGTTCTCACTAATTATTTCTGCTCTTCATTATTTGTGCTTTTGCACTTTGACGAGATTGGGCTAACGCTACTTTCTCTTCCATCTCATCTAAACGATAATCCTTCTTGCCGGTCCTAGGCTTCCCGTTCGGCTTAACTCCCACTTTTCAATTACAACGCAAGGATTGTGCAGCGCTCGTCTCAGCGATCGGCACTAGTTTCCGGCCTCCAACAGTTAAAATCCTCCAAGCATTTTCATCTAGTTTTTATGTTTCTCGCGGATGTGGATCATGAGTGGATTTTACAACGGCGTATTTCAAAACGGTCTACGGTTATTATCGCCATTACAATAACTCTCTTGGAGACGACACGGTTGTTGTACGTCCGCCGGGGTGTTTCACATCGGAAGCCGATGTTTCCTCTCCATATACACTCTTGCCGCAAACGAATTGTCCTAGTCTCAGAGGGAATGTAAATTTTCTCGACAAATGCTCCTTGGAAAAATTTTGCTCTTGCCGCAGCTAGCCCTGCTTGAACTTCGGCTCCCGAGTACAGGGCACTCTGGGATTGGACCACGCCAGAATAATCCCAGTGAGCACGTATACATGCGAATGGGAAAGAAGCATCTACGAGAGTTATGTGTGCATACCCTTCCAGATTCTCGTCCAAGGAACTGTCGACATTACCCGATTGCAACGGGTAAGTTCTCCTTTTACACGCATTCGAAATCGGATTTATACATTTCAATGAAAGTTCTAGAGCTTCCCTTGGCGGCCTTAGCGCCATTTTTTACGGATGATTCACTGCTCCGTATGTATCTTTATTAGTTTCATTGCGATGATTCCATCATTTGCTTTACCCGGAGAAAGGATGAGGGAGCAGTCATCTTATTATAATTCAATATTTGCTTGTCGGTGACAACGCATGAAGCCATCACGGCGTACCCTTGGAAATCTCTCAGTGCGTCGCCCTGCCTGCTGACTTGTCTCGCATAAGATGGTGTGGCATGCAGAATTATCTGAATTCCAAGTATTAACAGAGCCAACCCTGTATTTCCAAGGAGCAACTGCGGTTACAACCAAGCTCGGTAAGAGTTATTGCAGCAAGTTCGTGAGCAGACTTTGACTACCATCTCCTGCAGTTAACAGTAGTGGCAAAATTCATCGTGGAAGCCGTCTTCACAATTCACAGCCGCGCCGGCCGATGATGCTATGGTATAGAATCTCGTAAAAAGATTGGATCGCAATTTTCCACGCAGCTATCCTTCTCATAAACATGAAAATGTTATTAACAGCCAAAATTCAATCTCCCTCATATCTGTCCCTCCAGCTTCCAACTATACCTAATCGGACTTTATTACATTTCAAACAACAGGCCCTGCAACTACATCCCAACACGCCACGCTCAGGCAGTCTGTCCCGGGCAACTTCTCTTGTAATTTACTCGAGTCACTCTTCTTAACCATCGACCAAGGCGCATAATACCCTAGCTCATTGCTATCTATGCTTTGAACCACTGCTGTAACCAGTTGTCATCCACCGCCGTAAAACACGACCACATCAATCTGCCGCTCAAAAAATCCAATATACGCCCAGAAACTATCTGTTGTAACGGCTTTTCCTCCCTTATCGCTAAAAGTACCTTGCGATATCGGACGTTGGACGATGCAATCCTCAGCACCAGTACCAGTTACAGTTCACCAGTGGCAATCAAACATGTTTTTAATGTGAGGGACAAAATGAAGACACCGCACTCTCTTCCCGAGCTTATTTGCCTCCATTTAATTTTTCTCCGAGAGTGTCTCTCTTCCTTGTGGTCGCGCCTTTGTTACGCTCCTGGTGCAATCCACCGGGAGGTGGTACATGACTGCTGAAATTCCGGTTTCGGAAGTCATTGCGCCTCAGTCGTCGATGGCGAAAACAAGGAGGGGAGGATGAGCGCACTAAATATTTGGAAGCTATGGTAAAAACTCGTCATCCTCAAGGGAACTATTTTAGTGTCTAAAAAACTCATTATTCTCATCTCTCTCTCTTCCTCAGTCTCTTCTTCTCTTCCAACCGTATGCCGTAGCAAAAAATCTGGAGAGTGTTTCCTACTTCATCTTCCTCCTCCAGCTCGGATCTCTGCTTCTGCGACCACGTTCGTATGTATAACATAACGCCATGCTGCCACAAACTGGTAGAAACTTGTGGCAATCTTAACCTGGTTAAGCTCCCACACAATGATGTGTGAGTTAGTAACTCTTTTAGTAGCTCCTTCCCTGCTTATGCTTCTTCTATTACTACTTTCATCTTGTGCAACAAGCTCCAAGGCAATTCCAACACCCATATTTGGCCATTGTGATACTATCCCCAAATTTACATCATGTAGTAATGTATCCTAACTTCCTAACTTTGTTGTCAGCATTTTTTTCGGGGTTTCTCTCGCCGCATTATATGGAGCTTCCGCATTTCGTCAATTTTGTAGCAGGGCTTTGATCCACCAAGTAATTTCTTGCTTTCTAAAGTAGCCTCCAGCATGAAAGGTCCAGTTGAGTTGTACCTCATTTTCGAAGATGTTGCGCTGCACCGCAGTAGCTTAGAATTTTAATAGTTGAATGCTATCCCTTCCAGCTATAGCGACAATCGCATCCCTTTCCAGAATACGCTCAGCCAAACCAACGATCGAATATCGCGCGTATTAGTTTCCTTTCAGCTGACATTTCTTCTCCCCTGTTTTTTCGATAAACAGACAGCCGGATGAATCATTCAGCCGAAAACTCAGCTTTTGTCCATGATTTCTCATGCGCAAGCAGGGTTTTCTAATCGGCCTAAATTCTACTCAAAAAGCATTCTGCCTTATCCTCCTTATATGCCCGCAATCCGACCATCAATTTGTTGGGATGACGATACGAAGAATTTTTCATCACGAATTCGAATTTCCATTCATGTCGCTCATCTTCAACATATTTTAAATTCTTACAATATCAGCAGCCAGTTCAATTACTTCTTGCATTATCTATGTATCTGCTGATAATTCATAAACCGAGAGTCTGTAACATCAATCTTCATCCCTTCTGTAACAGTTTAAATCCCAAGGAATTTCCAAGCCCCTCTTTCATTCTTCAAGACCTAGTTCTAATTTCCAGATCTATATATTTCAAGTCCATCTCATCAAACGATCAAGCGGGTTACCGGGTATTTCATGCTTTTGACAACGGCGGTATGGTTATCAATCCAGTCATCGATAATTTTACAGCATTCCAAACAAGTTTGGATCAAATTGGCTGGGAAACTAAGTCACTCGTTACCAGGTAATCTAATTACCTGGCCTTCGTTCCTAATCAGCAATCTGACAGCCCAATTCTTTGTGAAAGATTCCTTCGACCGCTTCTTTTAACGAAATTCACCGTCATCTTTCGTTTTGAGATCGCCCGCAAAAGGTTGGCTCGATTTCTCAGTCGTTCTCGTTCACTTTGTAGGACTGCTCGTCCGGATATTTTCAGACTCATATGCTTTACTCGTTGCTCTACTCGAATCCTGAGTGAGCCCCAACCCCAACCAACCCTACGAACGGTGGAGGTATAGAGCCATCTTTGTTAACTTGTTTTTATCCCTGAAGGTTAGTTTTATTTCTTTCAAAGTTCTCGAACGAATCCACCCTTAAGTCGTATTTACACTCGGTTCCATCTACCACGAATCTAATACATTATTCCCTCCCAGCATTCAATTCATTAAGAGCCCATGTAGAAAAACAGTTTTTATGCTCCATTGTTTACAACTCCACTTTCCTCCACCACCTCCATCTCACAACATCCATCTACCTCGAAATCGTCCGCAGGATTCCGTCCTCGTGTGCATCCATCCATGTCTTAAAATGTTACGCACAAGATCAACCTTCGCTTGTACGTACTCTGTGATTTAAAGTACATCTGTACACACAAGTTACTTATTCAGATTCGTCTTCATTGCCAAGCTTACAGCAATCGACCGGCTCGCTCTTAAAGCTTGCCTTTCATTTCATACCTTCCTACCCTGTTCCTGGAGCTAGTTCTTACGCATCGGTAAATTTTGTCCATGAACCCTAAAAGTATTGTCACGTTGTCAGACATTTCTGGCACACGTCCCCTCTTCGACGTGCATGCACGTTTTTGGATGCCGTAGCTGAAGAAACCGTGCGGTAATGATCGTGATGCCTCAATTAACATTCAAAGTGTGATGGCTGCTTTTACCGGTACACAAAATATGTACAATGCCGATCTACCCTCAAGGAAGCAGTACAGGCGCTGCCTCGAAAAGGATTAGCCCGATACCTTGTTTGGCTTTGAGGTGCACAACTGCATCTTCCCGTCTGCCAAGAGGGAGCGAAAAGACAAGAATGCATGCTCAAGTGCATATGTCTGCATGCATGCGATTCTGTCTGAATGAGAAAGAGAGACGGTAAAAATGGCACACGACGTCTGTCATCTTACCCTCCCTCCC
Organism: Sminthurides bifidus; assembly: GCA_009872375.1. NCBI lineage: Eukaryota > Metazoa > Arthropoda > Collembola > Symphypleona > Sminthurididae > Sminthurides > Sminthurides bifidus. The sequence continues at coordinate 12,475 of VRMD01000485.1, forward strand.
GGCTGTAGTTTCCCATGATGACCTCATCACCACAAAGCGTTGAGCTTGAAGAAACTGATCGTGACTTTGCAGAGTTGCCAGTCGTCCACCATCATGGCAATATATGTCATGAAGTTAGTACATGTGCAATATATGCAGCACATGCTGAGTCAGCGATGCATCTGATTGCCAATCGTGGCACTAGGTGTTGGCAGGATGCAATTCATCTTTAGGATCAGTTCTTAGATCGAGGGCACACAGGGATGATCGTTAATAAACATCAGTAATTATAAACGTACTTATTGAATTCGTTATTCATTTGCATTAACCACGCCATAATTCATAACAATATATTAACGCAACTGTCAGCAGCAATTCGTATCACGTACAAAGACAATTCATCATTTTTAATCAGAGCAGATTCTTATAATTTCGAGTCATTCAAAATTCGCAAAGCTTGCATCCCACACTTGTCCCGTTCAATGTCATTATAGCTACATGCAATAGACATTGAGCTTCAGGCAGTGCTTGCTGTTTATGTCATATTCACGATTTCTGCTTCTTTTCTACCATATCGAAGATTTCAATCTAACATTTCAAATGTCACTGGCCAGCTTTTTGAAATTAATGGATGCGAGCATTGAGCATTGATACGAGTTTTCTACGTGGTCTAAACTAGTTTAGGCTAGTCCCAGCTAACCTCAATCGTAATTTTTACCATAATTTTTCTTGTGTGGCTTCCTTTAACCAATTTTTTTCTTCATAATAACTTAGCCGTTATTCGCACTAGTGTGCTTATTCCAGAGCAACATTACATGGATGTTACATTCAGTGGAGGTGCGTCATTGGAGAACAATTAGCGTCCCATATTCTCACCGTTTACGATCATTAGATACCACAAGGTTACCGGTAATGAATGTTTGTCCGAGACTTCGTGCTGCTACAGCTTATACATGTAGTACCAGACCTTGACGCCTTAACATACCTCGTTGTTCAATGCATGCACTAATTAAAAATAGTTTATATTCTCTTCTCCTATGTCGTTGGCATCATAAACAGTTTGTAGAGACAGGAGCGACCGAGCGGGCGTTAGCCCGTTCGTCAACTGTGCCAAGTCAGCATAATACGCTTTGCAAACCCGGCGTCAGGACGTCGCCAAGTGTGTCCTTAGGAAAATGCAAATTCTTTTCAGCGTTAGGCTTTGCTGACAGGCTAATTTCTCAAGCTAATGCGCTGCGATGCTGTCACAGAGTTTTCCACGTACCAGTATCAGCTGCTGTTCGAACTTGAAGTGCTATTCGACTATTTCCAATTGTGACCCTTCCACCAACGTACTACGTGTAAGTACAGGATCTAAAGCGTGTGTTGCGATTCACGCCATGTCAGTAGTTCTGAAAGAATAATGCACTTTGGCAGACTTTGATCTGCAAAACGAATTAACATTCGCCTCATTTCTTGCAAACTTGTTAGCGCAATTTTCTCCTTGTTTTGCCCATCTCGTCCTTACACTTGTTAACACGCAAGCCATCATCCCACACATAATACCTGTCTATCTGGAGAGTCACGCCATTCCCTTATTTTAGCAGTCGCTTTTACTCCACTAAACCATCCAGTTCATCATTCACCGCACTCATCAAGCTCAAAACGATGACACTATTATTTAGTCACATCCATCACGATAATCCGGGAGGGAGTGAAGGTCATTGAACGACTTATACTAATACGACTATCAACACTTCCCGAAACGGAGAAGTTGTAATGCTTCAAAAAGCCTGCATCATCCACCTTACGTAATACTCACTCTCAACCAGCTTAAAGAATTGCCGATGCTCTGGAGCTGAATCAAGTTTATCCTGATTTACCTGAAGATTGTCGATTCACACCTGCTGGATTATAATGCTTCTGGAGTGGATTCGCTCGGCAGTAACAATGTAATTATGCAGAAGTAGTAATGATCTCGCGCTCAACTAGCATATCTCTTCGCCCTCCTTCTTTCATGTTGAGAAGTCATCCTGGTTGTGAGGTAAGTGAGCTTTGTTCACTCTACAGCACTTTTGCTTAGACTACACGTGTAATGGAGATGAAAGCACAGCCATCCATGGCATGGAAGAGATGACAACAGAAGAGGGTAATCGCCGTCTTTCTCACGCGTATTACAATTCCTTGTCTTCGCTCCTTTTCTTCACAGCCTCACGGTTATTGCAGTGCTTGCACGTAAACAAGCACTGCCGACAGTTTGCAACACTAGTTCTTGAAGGGACTTTGTCAAGAAATTAATAGAGAAATCTTGTACGAGCAACAAAAACAGAGATATTTTTCCACCTCATCTCACGTTTTCTCCGTCACCTTAGCATATTTTTCCACGTTTTCACGCCCCCGTCACAGAATCTCAGTCGAGTTGAAACTCAGTCAGGCCAGTCCATTGAGCCCGACAAGCGTTTTCAGTTTAAGTGAGCAGGTACGCTTTTCATTTAAAACTCTTCCATCTAACCGTATAACCTTAATGCATTGCAATACTCCTGGCCTGCCAGCCTGCTTCAAACTCGGCGTTATGTGCTGAGTCAGGGCTAAATGATCTTGAGAGCTCGGTGAGGGCTCGCCATTCTCTTTTACTTCTTCATCTTCAAACTTTATTTCAGTTGATCCTCATTCCTTCCACATATCGTGCCGGTAAAAGGTGGCATAGTCTCGACAAACCCTGCAGTTTAAATCAGCAGAACGTTCCCAATCTCCTTTTTTATTTGCAGATATGGATGCAAATGTTGGCAATAAACTTGGCTTTGTTCGTCACAATTTTCTTTCTGTCTCTCATCTCCTTAAGTTAGTAAGCCATAGTTTCTGCAAAATACAGCCTATACTCCTGACTCCAAGCTTACCTGATCCCGCCTGTCGCTGTCTTTTCTCGACCGCTAAACGTTCTCTTTTTCTTTCTTCCTCCTCTTGTCCCTCCCCAAGGTAGTAGGTAAATGTGTATTTCTCGGAATCCTCTAAGGGAGTCTCAACTTATTTTCTTTTATCCTTTCAGCCTACCGAAAATTACACATCTCGCTCCTATAAACCTGTCGTACTGCCTTAGTTTCTTTCTTTTGACTTGCTCATTTAGCCGCTGTTCCAAAGGCCTCTGACTCCACTAGACGCTAGACACGGCGGCTCATCTGAACGAAGATGAGAAAAGTGGGACAAGGTAGGTACCACTGCACTGGAACTTAACCGACGAAATAACACTCAGTCCTTAATATACTCTCGTGTTTTGTTCCTTTATTTTTATTTCCATCTCCTCTCATTTTGGTTGCATATTCTCCCTTGGTAACTTTTATCCTCACTTGAGCGGTGATATATTCCTCCCGATGGTGACTTAGAAGAAAACAGCCATCTTAAATGTTTATAGCTTCTTCATTGCACGGAGCTGTCCAGTTTCACACCGATCGATGTTTCAGTTCCACTATTCTTTAGAACTGCTAGCGAAGCTTTTCACATCCCATCACTATCAAGTCCATCTCAATTCAATGCAGTGCATGTTCCTCCGAACCTGCAAGACCCATTGCATTGTCTCACAGCTCGCAATTATGCCACTCTATTGACTAAGATGCTTGAATGGCATGCAGCTGCGTCCTCACGACATGAATCAATCATCGGGAAGTAAAACGATGCTGGACAATAGCCATCTAGTAAATTGACTTCACTTCTCGTCCGACATAATAACCAACCCACCCAGAACTGCGTTTGCTGAGAGCTGCTTGCTGCTATAGTTTATTTCTTAATCCAGCTTCAAGACTACTCCAGTTCCAGTACTGGGTACAAAAGGCTTGAAATCCTACTCCTGTATTTCTATCCCAGGAGCATGATTACAACGATAGACCGGAGAATCAGAGATACTCCCCCACATGCCAGTAAAAACCCTGCAGACGTTTTCGAGGCCCTTTTGGTCCTCGGAATGTAAAATTTACCTGTTTTAACAAGCCTTGTAAACTTTGTAACCCTGCCTTGTTTGTGGCTGGAAATGAGCAGGGTCTCATCCCTCGTGCTGAGAATAGTATCAAGATTTATCTTTGGAGATTTGTTCAAGCTCACATACTTATTTGTAGCCGCACTGTTGGAGTTGTGTTCTCGTTTCTAGTTGCTTAAGCCCGATGGAGACATGCGGACAGGAGACGAATCTGCAAGAGGATTTGCTGTATCTATTTCGGACTTACGGGAGCGAATATTTTTTATCGTAAAGTTGGCCTCCCGCCCTTTTAACTTTGAGATGCCTGGTCTCTTTAGTAACATTAGCTAATGTATGCTAAGCACATAGTCCACCTCATGTAAATCTAATGTGGCCTTTTGTCTGTAGTATGCCGCAAAGCAATTTCTCCAGCTGGTCGTCCAGTAGCACCACAACACCAGAATCTTCCGGCGAGGTACGTGGGACCAAAGAGATCGCAGAAACTCAAGGTTTAGACTTGAAGGGGGTAGTAAGAATACGAATGAATCTGTAAGAGGCTATCATGAATCTTCCCACAGCATCCTGGCAAACATGTTAGATGCGCTTAGCAGCCGCTGGAACAAGTTTAAATCTTTTTCTTAATCTTCCAGAAGCATCTTTCTGTTACCAAAGCAAGAACAAGTGAACAAAACAACAGCGGCTACCACCGAATAATCCTCTGGCGTCTGGTACATATTTTAGCCGACTTGGTAACTCAGCTGGATGCTCAAGCTATTCCGGATTCTCCAGTGCAGCCATTTCAGTTATAATTCACGTGTGTATTCTTCATTGCATCGGCGGTTTGTGCCACGACCGCATCTCTTAGCCGCATAATAAAGTAATAAGATGCAAGCATGGAGCTGTACACCACTATAACTCGAAATAAGGAGCTAATTCTCTCGTGTTTTGTCTTTATACGTATATTATCCAGAAGTAGAAGAGAATAAGGTCGTAAAAAGTCGACGCGAAATTTACCTTCGAGCTCATTCATAAATTTTTCTGGTTATCAGGCCCCAGTTTAGGCAGCAAGTAATTCAGGCCGGGTAAATAACAACAAGTTTTGAAACAGCAAGGTGCCACATGACTTCTGTACAAGAACTTATATGCGCCCTTACACTTGCAGTCGTACCTCTTTCACTCAAATTTATCTTCGCTCTAAAGTAGCTCCATGTAATTAGAAATTAATTCAGGGTTATATAAGTAAGTACTTGCGGCAGTTGTCAATTTTTTCACTGGAGCCACCTTAAGGCAAATTTCGTATCCAGGCTGCCTGCCTTCACCACTGTACTATTTTTTCGTATTTGGTTAAGTTCTCTCTCAATTAGGATTCAAGCCATCTGCTTACGTGAAAGTAATCAAGTTTCCATAAATTAATGCAGTAGCGACTTGGTCAACTAACTATAAAAATTCGCTTTACTGTATCGTATACTACGAGGCTGATGTGAGTTCAAACGCTCTATCAAATAAGTTACCGCAGCAACCTCAAATTAAAGTCATGCTATAGGCTTTTGAAAATTGCGAACTTGCTCATCTGCAGGGATTGGGTAAAATCTCTACAAAACTTCCGTCTTTTATTAATACCAGCTAGGCAACTCTTTAATCCTGAACTGACTGCGATAAAGTTTTCTTCGAACGCTTAAACTTACGGCCGAAAACCCCCGCTATATCCGTCCCGTACACAAGTTTTCACTTTCCTCTCCCGAGACACTATGGCCTGTCGTCTTGACTTTGTTCTGCTTCAAGAGTTGTGCGTTCGTCGGATTATTTTAAACAAAATTATTCACATCAAATATTCTTCCAAAGATTTCCCTGAACAACAGTTGGAAATTTTCCCTACCTCATAACAGTTTCGGAGGAGGATCAAGTCTGTTTTCTCCTACGGTTAACTTTTCCGATGTCCGCGATTCTCCTTACCAATGAAACAACGAAACATGTAGCCAGCCGAGACTCTTCACGGCCGGTACACTTCAATTGTGCCAAGGAGCTAAAATTTCTCAAGATCTGGACTTTCGGCTGCCTGCGCCACATTTATTCCATCCACGCTCTAGCCCGCTTGCTTCGTCTTCATGAAAAAGAGAGTTCCATAGGAATTGCTAGGTATTTTACCAGGTCGGATTACTAACGACTGGAAATTAACTCCAGCACCATAACGTTCAAAAACTTTAAAATGCTAATTGCAATCGCCCACATTACACCTACTCCGTTTGTCTGGCATTGCTTGGAATTCTGTAGCGGCCGTTACGAAGCTTGCTCCGCACCCCAGAGACTATTTCTACAGTGCGACTCACGTCAGGTCTGGTGGCCACATACCAATGAACGCCACCCGTTTTTAGAACGATTACAATATTCTTTATCCACGTGCCTCGTCGTTGCAGTTGCAGACGAGTACATAAAAGAAGACAGAGAGAAAGAGAGAGAGAGGGCTGTGCAGGTGGGACGTGAAACGTTTACCGAAACTATTTTAATTGCACCAAACTTCCAACTCGACCATATATGAATTTACCTTTGCCATTTTCTCCCTCACCCTTAATCAGTTAATGTGCAGCTTGGAAACTTACAAAGTTCCGACAGCCATACCAAGTAATGGGTGCTATCGCACTGTAGCGCACGCCTTGGTCATAGTCTCCGTATCCATTACACCTGGTATATTAAATCCCACCCTGCTCTAAATTTGTTTTATCTTCTCCTGCTACAATTTCCATTCTGAGACCAGAGCGAAGTGAAATCCAGTTCCACTCACAAGGGCCTTCTACAATGAATTAGGTTGAGCACTACAATCTTTGATCCTGCCAAGCCACACACACTCACAACCCTACCAAAGTGACATTTTCCATGCCGGAGACATGGGAAAATTCGCAACGTATGTATTTCTCCCTCTTTGGCTTGCAGCCAGCTTGATTAGGGCCCATCCTGTCAAGGCTGAACCAATGCAAGATCTATTCTCCCCTCAATGATCGCAATAAAAGTTGAGCAAATAAGCTTATTCACGTCTATCTTGTTTGACTTTTCTCACGCAGGGTTGATAACCTACAGAAGGCAGCGAGTTATCGGCTCACTCACACAGTCAATATCGAATATCTGTATCTCTATACATGAGTCTGAGCGGAAAGAAGTGAGCCAGCGACGTGCATTGCAAAGTAAACAAATTAAGTCATTACTTACATTTAGCCGGAATCCTGTGTCCCATTATCTACGAACATGGCCTTGGTGGCACATCGATAGAGTTGCACAGGTAGACCCTTCGTGTAACGACAAGCTCATGATGACTGCTCACACATTATTTCACTCAAGTAATGGCACTTTGCACAAATGCATCCACTCTCAAATGTGAGTTACGTTGAAGATTATTTATTCTTACACATATTCCGGTTCCCACACCAAGATGATTTAGCACTATGGGAAATTAAAAGCTCACCATGTAATTAGTACAGCAAGTACTTGACTGCAACCGTTTTAATAATTGCATCCGGTCAAAAAGCACTAATCGGAGTAAGATTCCCTCACAATCTAATCCTCGTCGAATTCAGCTGCTTGTAAAGTCATACGCTGAATTTTTCACTCACTCTGGCAACAGGCTCGGGGAACTGCTTTAGCACATATTAATTAGTACCCTTCTGGTTTTTAATTACAATTTGAGTGGAAGGGATGGCCAATAATCTCCTGTTGTTGCATCTTGAGAATGTTTTCCTTGAGTATTTCTTTTCAATGACCGGGTCCTGTGGCGCTTATAGCGGTTGAAAATGTTCTTTCAGGCGTTACCTTGGTATGTGTGCGGTGCGCTTGTGACTTGATTTAGATTTTGGTCGCAGCTCGTTAGCTAGTTGGAAGAATCGTATCTTTTCTCATTCGTAATTACATTCTGAGTTGGATCCGACCATAATTCTGCTCACGTTTAAATTTATTCTTCACATGGTTTGAAATGAGCACCATGTATGTACCAGAGAAATGTGCAGGGGAAGAGACAAAGGGATAGTTTCACATACGGGAAGGTGCATCCGTGTAGTTTTCCTTCGGCCAGCAGTCAGAGTTTGTCCCGAGGCAATGTGCATAATTCACACAGGATGGATAATTCCAGCTCCCAAATTGACTCCCACGTAAGCCACTTGATTTCCACCGAAAGTATTTCGGCTGTCAACACTTTTGTTCCACTCAACTCATCAGTAATAGCTGACACAGAGGACTGAAAAGTGCTGAAGGAGGAAGGGAAACTATAAATTCTCCTCGACAATAAGTCAACAGCACTCACCTTCGCATGACGTTTCTCTTCTCACTGAGTAAATCATGGTGAATTTTACGATTCGCACTTTATGACACCGGTTTCGCGCACCTTGTTACGCGAGCTGAGATGCTCGCCAGCTCTTCTGACTACTCAATTCAGGATTATATGTGTCACCTGTAAAATTCATTCAATGGAATTAGAGGTGCTGCTGTGATCCTTAACAAATGCATATTATTCCACCCACTTAGCCCAAGTGAATATTTGGAGGATTTTAACAGAATCAACTTCGAGCAAATACAGTCACTCTCATCAGAGGGAGAACACACAAGTTTTTCCTCGTGTGCAAACAGGGTGAAAATGCATTATAATCACGTTTTCATCTTTGCACTCCTCCATCCTCCTGCATTCTTGCTCCTTTTCCTTGACTCTCCAGCCCTGTCTCTTGCACTTGTTATTATTTCATTCACTGGTTTTCTCTGTTGCCAACCATGGCCCCTGATTCGGCTTATCTGAGAATAAAGTAAGAACTACCNCCAACCATGGCCCCTGATTCGGCTTATCTGAGAATAAAGTAAGAACTACCTTGTCATCTGTCTTCCTCCCAAGAGGAACACACACGAGGATAAAAAGTTCAGACAGGGTTTAAAACAAGTAAAAATATTCTAAAAGCATTCCGCAATTCTTGTCACTCCTCCTTTCCTTTCAACTTAAATTCATTTCCTTAATGTCCTTCAGTTCGGTGGACTGGAGTTGTTCCACGGCCCACTTATTCCCAAAGATCACTTGCCACCTCTTAAAATTCAACAACTGTTTGTGCACAAATACAAATCCGACTGAATTTTAATTTGACACGTAGTCTTTCCACAATAAATTAGCACTAACTCCTCGGCTACTTGTGTGAACCGGCGGGCGTTCAATTAGCGTACTGGTACCTCCTCTCCGTTAGAGGCGGTCAACCTGGCGACGAATTCCAGAAAACCGCAATTCCTTTCGGTTCGGTTTTCCACCACAAGAAAGTTTTCACTTGACTCTCTCGGTCTCAGACTACCAGACAACTTTCTGCACTTGCAAACTTTTGGGCAGATATTAATGGAAATGTGCTGGTTTTCCAGTACAGCTCACAAAGACGGCGCCTCACCCTCACAGTTCAACAGCTCAGTGAATACTGAAACACGCTGTGGAAAATCGAGAGAATCTCCTCACTCTCCTCTACTGTGTGAGAGGGTGCATGGCTGGCTCCGGCTGCCTGTCATGGCAGTCCTGTCCTCTCTCTCGCCGTAGTTTTACTTGAGCGTGGTTCCCTCTCGCTCCCAGACCTTCTTTCAGCTGGAAGGAATGAGCCAGACGGGAAATTATAATCCGAGAAGAACCCATGCAGTTGCACTGCAACTAGCAGCTCTCAGGGCCGCAGAGCCATCATCCTCCTCAAGAGCCACACGCACACTTTTCTCTTTCATTCTTTTTCTACACCCCGTAAGCAAGCCAGGGATTTTCCTCCTTTACGGCAGTCAGCCATCAACAAGCCAGCCATCCCAGCCAGGGATGCCATCCGTCCAGAACAGAGCCAGAGGACACCACAGTATACAGCAGTAGACGCTCTGAAATGAATCTTTTTTTTTCACAGTAATTCGTGCACACACCACTACATCTTTCTAACACGATGAGAATGCATCGCAGCACAGCTGCTCGTCTCTCCTCCCTGACCCTTCTACCGACTCGTAGATATTTCTTCCACAACAACCAGCAGAATTTACAGCCGGCATTGCATCAAACCCTTGAAAAGCATGGTAAATTTCCCTGATTTCTCTGCTGAAGCAGAATAGAACCAGGCACTCTCTTCCGCGAGCCCAGCCCGCGAAATTCCCCCTGTCACCGCTTAGTCACCGTCACCAACAAGCCACAGTCACCCGCATTCCTTCTGGTCACCCCATGTGAAAACGCAACTCAAGTGTCCACTAACATTTCCCCATCGCTGCCTTTTGACCCGCCGACCTCGTGCCCATTTGACGTGCCGTATGTTCTCCGTAATTTGGTCCACATTCTCCAGATCAAATGTCACCTCCTTCAGTCCGTACACCGGGCCATACAACTCCGAATGAGCACACGGGTCCCACATTCTCAACTTTTTTTTCACTCAAATTAACTGCCAAGTTTACATGCTCCGTACAGTTGCTCTGCCAGCCATTCCTTAGCAATTTCCTCCTCTAAAGGCACAACTCAGAGCTCTAGCATGTAGCAAACGACCTTATTGTGCACTTCCATCCAGAACAAGAAAGGCATTAAAATTCTTGTGCAAAAAAAAATGAAAATTCACTACCTACAGTCAGATTCATTAGAATTCGCAAGGAGGAGTTCACCTCTTACTTAACATAAGTTCAATTTAGCACTTGTTTTTCCCCTACTCTCATCAGTTTGTTTTGTGCATCCCATAGAGCAGATTACAGCAACATGGCTAGTTTACCTGTGTTTTTACTTGTAGTGCATGTTTGCTGATTCTTCGGCCCGTCTTCCCATCTCTGTCTCATGAGAAGGGGAGACGTGCTCATCGCCAAGTTGCATTACAAGATCGTCTGTTCAGCTGCATCACAGAGATGATGATGATCCTTATGTGAGAAGTACCGGAGATTGCCTCCAGATCATGCATTTAAATCTGTATAATATGCTCTTCAGCGTGTACCTCCTCGGGTCAGCCTCACAACTACAGTGCACAGCTGTAGCATCTTGTCCATGAATGAAGCTGGGTTATCTTCCTTGAAAATCTCATCTTGGTACAAGGTTACAGAACTCGTATCTTCTACGTGATGATCCTTTGGAAATCATGCATTCTGCGAGTAGAGGTGGAGAGCACATGCATTTCTACATGAAGCGGTGCGTACTTTTAGCATTGGCATTCGTGTTTAGTTATGCATACTCACATTTTATTTACAGGTAATGCATTGATGACAATTTTCGGCTATCTATACATCCTTTCCGCTTTTGGCCATGAAGGCAAATGCATTTCACTTTCTGCACTTACAATCTTCAAATGTGGGAGAAAGACTTCATACTTGATTTAATTTCCCCTGCGGTCCATCACACCTCTATTTCAGCTTCTTATGTTTGGCTGTAATGCCATGTTTGCAGTGATTTTTGTACCTCTTATGCTCCACCGCCATGTCAATACTTACGCAAAAACTTCGAGGCCTTCCTGGCGAACTTGTAATCAGTTTTGGTACGGGACAGGGCCAGCTTGAGGGCGATACTCAGAGCTCGGTCTAATAAGCTTGCACCGCACTGATTTCCGGATTACGTCCTCGGTTTGCAAACGCTATCAGCATTCGTTATTTGGTAGCACACTGTCTTGATGTGATAATGTTACGTGTCTGTTTTATCCACGCCTTGTGTGCATAAAGAGTCTTGCCCTTATGAGTGAGCATGATGTTACGAGATGAAAAATAACGTACGTAGTGGTACATAGAATCTGATTTATTTCCTGGAACAGAGCCTGGTGATGCAGTACCAACCACTTGGTATGTAGAGGTAAAGTGGCATTGTAAAACGAGTAGATGCTTTCCTTTATCTGTGTAGTACTTGACGTGATTTCAATTTCGGCTGCATTACCCTTGCCTTGCACTCTGATGGGGTAACCCACGCTCGTTACAACGGTACAAGTGCAGCTGCACATCTTACCGCATCTTAATGATCATTTTCCACCTCATCTTCCTTTCCGGCCCGGAGCATCTCCGCTCTTCTTGAGAAGGTCTGAGGTCCGGAGCGAACAACATTTGTCCAGGGGAAGGTGATTGAAAGAAAAGACCAGGACGGGCTTGCAGCCGGCCCGCCTTCGCTCATTCCGAGATTTCTCCCTTGTCCCTGGTTACACAAATAGGCTATTGAGATTATTTACTACCATTTCTTGACTCCCTGCATCTGCATCAATGTGTCTCCGTTTAGGCTGCGGGTCGGAGCGGTGGTAAGTGAGCGAGAGTCGTTCTTCTTTTATTTCACTCCGCCTATTATTTAGCGCAAGAATCCACAGACAGAGGAAGTAAATCACCCCGTTTCGTTCTTCCTTTCTTCCAACCCTGTCTCCGTTCCAATGACATACCTTTCCTTGGAAGGAGCACAATGCCTGTTTCAATTTCCAAGCTATCGCCTGGCACTGGATTGCACTCCACGTCTTGCATCTTGAGATCTGAGCCGGTTGTAACGTTAGACACAATGAGCATGAGCAAGTTCTCGCGACGGAATATTATCTTAATTTAGCCGCTCCAAAAACAAACTCTGCGTCATTAACACTTTTGATGGAGTCTCCTTGTATTTTTTCCTGTCCCACGCGCCTCCTTTTACGACACGAATGCAATTCTAAACGGTAGCAACGACGAGTAAGGAGCACAGCCCACACGCTCTTCGCAGAAAGACTAATTGTTCTCGTGACATGTGTTGCCTGGATTTTTTCACTCGTCGGTATTGTGCGGCGGGAAATAAAATTGCGATTCTCTATTCGTCTCCTCATCCTTTTGTCATTCATATTTCTCGTCCAAATTGCAACCGTCCATCACATTCACAGCAGATGAACAGCTTCCCTCATCCCTTGTGAGAATATCAATTAAGTTGCTCTTTGAGAAACCTATTTTAAATTAGCGTATAAAATTGATTTAATTAACTGTAATATGACAAGGACAAAGTTGGGCAACAAGTACATACTGTTTACCAAGAGGGTGAGAAGATGCAGACAAGGAAATGATAATCTCACAAGATGAACGGGAGAAGAAGAACCGAGTGAGGGAAAAACACGGTGGTTTATCCAGACCGTTTGCGCTACTTCAAGGAGGATTCAACCGAAAAGAGGGAGTGAACAGCACTTAGAACAGCTCTTAAATGGAAAATTTGATCGAGTTTTAAATAATAAATATGCAAAAAACTGGGAATTATAATCTTCTCCGTCTAAGCTCCCATTTCAACTATCAATTCTTTATCGTGTGTTCGTTGGGGGTGCCATATCTCTAATATGATGATGGATGCGTTTTTCTCCCTGATCCATTCACCCCAAACTGGAAGATTATTGAACTAGGTCCTGCTACAAAATGGGAAAGAGAGGGAATTTAATCATGGAGTGAACAACCCTTGCTGCTTGTTTTCTAACTCGTTGTCTTTCCACAGCCGCCCCGGCCCTTGAATCAGCCACTGACTGAGTCACAACAGGAATTGCATAGCGACCAGGGGAGGGTTGAGGCCTCCCTGCCGTATTCGCTTTGCATAACTTGTGCAGGGTTGTCAAGGAAAT